>BQNB010145848.1:0-16656 GCA_026074375.1 Tanacetum coccineum
AGTTCGTTAGTTTCACATAACATATGTCTCTCATCATGAGTTTCATTCTCATATTTAATTTCATCGTGATCTCGTTAGGTAATCTCATGGCTTTTCCATCTTTTCCAACAGTCATTGCATGATTCATCATCATTGATTGATCCTTCCATGATAGCTTTATTTCTTAAAGCCTCATCTTTAAGTTCACAATCTTCTAAAGCCTTGTACCATTCGTAATCTTGATAATGGAGTTGGTTTCCAATAATGTAAGTTCTGGGTAAGTTTCCTCCATTACAGTATCCATCATCCTTCCAACTACATGTTGGCCATTCCGAACATCCAGTCTTATAGTTAAAAGGCTTGCAAGTATGTTCAACTAGTGTGGGTTTGGTCCAAACTCCAGCGTTAGTCCATGGCTTCTCATCAACCCATGGTGCATTCTCGTTCCATTCGTAGATCCAATCATTTTTATAGTCTTCATAGGTTTTAAATCCCATAATATCCTTTGTAAGTAAGTCCGGATCTACTTTGAGAAGGTAGTTAAATTCATTAAATGCCGAACAGATAGGTGTCTCGTAGTCAAATATATTAGTATCGATCCTAAAGACTTCGGCAATTTCATTTTCATCATCAGAAGATTCCTCATCAGTGAGCTCTACTTCATCATCTCCTCTGATCCAGTACATCCATAATGCTTTCATAGTATAATGATCCATTGTCTTGTAGTTGAAAAACTTCGATCCCAACCATTCAGTAAATGCAACATCAAACGGATCAAACCCCATGTCATCATCGGTTTCATGCTCCGAATCATCATCTATTTTTAAGTCACATGGGAAGTTAGCAACATTAACTTCATATGTGAATAAATCGTCATCCATTCCACGTAATCGACTGACTTCATTGTTAAAAACATTTAATGGTGTATCGCAAGTGAGCGAAACATCTTCGACCTTAACATACTTGATTTTCTCAAACTCTCCTTTGATAACCTTTGTCATTCTTACTGAAAAATACCCAAAAAATTATCAGTAGAACCAGCGGGAGAAAGGTATTAAAAAAATTTGGGCTTTAAATTCGAGAATTGAAAAGAATTTAATTAGATGATCGATACGCCGTATCCAATGGAAGTGGATATGCCATATTAATCTTTTGATATGAATACGTTGTAATGGATATAGAAGGTTGGATACGCCATATCCAATGGAAGTGGATATGCCATATTAATCTTTTGATATGAATACGTTGTAATGGATATAGAAGGTTGGATACGCCATATCCAATGGAAGTGCATACACCATATTCAACAATCGACCAGAACAGTGTATTTAAGAAAAACAATTAAATATGCAAACAATTAAACACGAATATATACAAGCAAACAATTATAGACAAATATACAAATATTACAAAATATACAAGAATATACACTAATCTAAATTACACTAATCCTAAAGGTTAGATCTAATCTAATGTTAAAAACCAAAATATCAAATTAAAATCAAGATTAATTTTCACTCCCCGGTAACGGCGCCAAAAACTTGATGTGTTGTAGTGTGTGGTTGATTTAAGATTATTCAAGTTTTAAATTTATATTTTGCCAACTAAACCAAAAACAACACTTTAACGGGCAGTGTACCCGATCGGTAGTAGTTTCGTGGTAAGTAGAGTGTCGAACACTTGAAGCAAGGTTAAATCTCTTAATTTAGTTAATGTCTTGGTTATCTAATCTATGTTAATTCTATTCTACTCTAAACCTATGTTAAACCTATTTCAGTCTAAATCCTAATTCTAACAGGAAAAGGGGTTTTTAGCCTGAGAGACTGGCACGATTTGTTTGGTGACTACAATCAATCCAAGGGACATTAACCCACGCAAGCTAATTAACAAAAGATTGGTCGAGCCTTATGATAGAAAACTGTATTAACCATTATTAATCCGATTAGAAAGTTGGTATGTTTATCAAGTGCAATGATTTCTTCTCTCGAGGTGGCATATCATTCTTAAGACTTAGGCGTTCGATTAGAACGTTGGTTTGTTTATTTAGTGCAATGATTTCTTCTCTCGAGGTGGCATATCATTCGTAAGACTTAGGCGTTACATCATCCTAAGACCTAGACACAATAATTCTGTCATAATTAAAGCATCCGCATAAAGCATCCTTATTTGCTGATTATAATCTATCTTAGGGATTAAGGCAATGGTGATCTTGTTAAACCCTAGCTCATAGAGACTTTACCCACTTACCGCTTAATGGCAATTTATACACTAGTAGTCCACTTGTCCAACTATCCAATGGAATCAGAACGTTACTTGTTGAATTATCTAGGTCACCTGCTAGTCAACACGATCAATAAACCATTGGCAATATCCAATTAACTAGTTAAGCCCGAAGCGTATCCTAGACACAGACTTAGAAGGACAATATTTGTGTAACTATGATTCTAGATGTATAGATTACTATATGGAGAGCTATCCCGGACTCTAGATCTGCTTGGTCCGCTTCACTAGATCCAGTTGAATGATAGGTCGCATACAAAAGCGCGTAAACAAGTATAAATTGATAAACATAAACAAGCACTCAACGATAAATCAAGAAATCGAGATAAACAAATACCAAACATTCAGATCTTCATAATAATGGCTAATACCCGAAGGTATTAGCCTTTAAATGTCATAATAAATACAAGAGCAATTATTTAGCCAAGGTAAACTAACCGAGTTAATGAATGACACCAATACTGAACGATTACTAAAGTATACGAAATTACACGTTGTCTCCTATGGAATTGAATACGTTGCTTGACCTCTTTTACTCTTTTTCTCCTCTAAAAATCGACTTTTGTGGTTTAGGTATCGAGAATATGATTTAGCACACTTTAAACTCATTTTTAAGTTTTCTATTTATAAGGTATGGAAGTCGGTTGGATACGACGTATTGGGGATTTCTTGGAGTAGGGACCACGCTTGATATCTTCTAGAATATTATATTGATTCCATATCTTGAATACGGCGTATTGATTCTCTCTGGATACGGCGTATTGATCTTTATTCCTCTGTGGTCTTTAGTGAGTGCAGGCACAGATACGCCGTATCTTCCTTGATGGATACGGCGTATTGGTCTTCAAAATAGTAATCCTCAAAATATCTTCATTTAAGCTCCAGAATGCGCGCCTTTTTCTAACTTTCACCAATTACTCCATAATTACTGCAATTCTTAAATATAAACGATTAAGCAACAATTTTTTGCAATAACTATACAGAATGGGTTAATAACATGGGATAAATGATGCTATAAAATAGATGTTATTTGATGTCATTAATACTCTTTCAAGAATGATGAAGATACTCTTTGATTTTGAATAAGACTTAATTTTGAAAAATTAAAGAGATATCATTTAATATTCTTAAAACATTTTGTGAAAGAGTTCCTTTTTGATAGAATACAAAAATTTGAGAATTTGAGCTTTTCAAAACAACTTATTTATGCAAAAGCCTTTGTTTTTTAATAACATAGAATCTGTCAAACTCAATTCAACAACTGAATGGTCACTAAGTCACTCAATCCTCATTCCGTTCATTATAGAAAACGGCCGAAACCGGACATGACTTAGACCACTTAAACAATTGAGAATTGAATTAGCTGACTCAATTTATTTTGAAATTCTTAATTGTTTGAAGATTATATTATGTGACCAAACACATCTAATTCAACAACTGAATGGTCACTAAGTCACTCACTCCTCATTCTGTTCAGTGCAGAAAACGATCAAAACCGGACATGACTTAGACCACTTAAACAATTGAGAATAGACATATTTGATACACACTATAATATTCATCAAAACTTGTTCAATTGTTTCAAATTTTTGCGGTACTTTTTCACAAACACTTGAGATTCAACATCACATGAGAAACTGATCGTGATACAGACATTGGAGCTTTAGACAACTCATCCAGTCAATTATTAACCCACCATTAGTCTAACAAGCCCCCTTCCAAAAATTGTATACACTTGGCATCAAATTTGACACTTTTGAAAATAACATGTGACTTCTGAGTTTGACCTTTTTCCTACATTAACTACTGAGATTGACTATTCTGAGTTTGACTCAGCCGAGTTTGACGCATTTTGAATCAACTTTGTCAAAAATGAGATTATGGACAAATTATCTATTAACCTCTATTGTCTAAGCCTTTTTAAGCCCTCAAAATCCATTTTAACCGTGTTAAATCCACGTTATACCGATTTTATTAAATTCAGAATCCATCCGAGTTTGGCTGTTGTGTCGAGTTTGCCATTTGTGAATGTGTACACAACAATTTTTGTAATTAACTACTCACAAACATTAATCTAAGCCATAATACACCTAGATCTAACATCAATTACACACAAACCTAAACTCGGTAACCCTAATTTTTACCGAGTTTATTCACGACACTTAAATCATCATAAAACTATTTCAAAACCTATTCAATCACTGATTCACTTACGTTTGAGAGAAGAAGAGTGATATCATCGCCGTAAATGAATTAAAAAAATAAAATCTTGATTTTTCTTCTCTCTTGGTATGAAAATCGGTTTAAATAAAAATTAGAAATGAAATTATAAATTCCTTTTATACTAACCGATTTTACTACTTTGGATTTTGATAGTTTTAGTCCTTGGACTTCTTCTTTCTTAGTTTTTGTTTGAAAAATGACTTTTAGACATTGTAGTTTTTATTGTAGTTATTTTGTTACCTGAGTGAAAATTGTGTTGAACAAAAATTGCAAAAACTCCCCTATGGAATATAAACCCTTTGCACAGATTAAACCTCCGAATAGATTTTTCACCTTATTTTCTCAACATCCCGAGTCTACAAAAATGAAAACTCCCATTGAAAGTAAAACCCTTGTTATAAAAACTATTATTTATGCGAAGATCATTTTTTATTGAAGATTTGTGAAAGCACATTAATTTAAGAATTTCAGTTATGGTATTGTGAATGAGGAAGTACAAAACCAATATGTTTGTGCGAAAAATAACTATCCCCTAAAGATCATATCAAGTTTAAACAATGAGATAATTTTTGAGAAAGAAAAGCGCATCATGAATGTTAATAACAAATGATTCGCGAAGAATAGGGCAATAAACGATATTTAATATTTAATGATCTTTCATAATATTGGAATAATTAACAAATATATGTCCATACTCCGGAAAATTTTACATAAACAAGTTTTCATATTTAGGATCAAAATGATAACTTGACGCCGACAAATGTAACACAAGAATGAATTGGCATTCTTAAAACATATAATGATAAAGAAAAAAATATTATCATATACATAAACCTTTTCTAATCAAACGATTTAAGTTTAACACATATATTAATTATACGTTAGAGGTTAAATTATTCATGGAATACAAAAATAATATTACTTAATGGATAACAATCTTCTAAAAAACTGGTTCCATCATCTAGGAAAATCTATCCCAGCTCCTCGGATAAAATACGGATAAGAAATATTTTGATTCTAGAAGAATCTATTAAACTAGAGATTTAATAAGTACAAAATAATAGTTTGTATTAGCTTTGGGGTATAATCAACAAAAGTGACAAATATGTAGTCCAGGCATCCTTCGGGACGGATCCGACCATAAACAGCGGCACTAATCCAGTCATTTGGTGGATCCCGATGGTCGCAACGTCCCAAATGTTTGGGACGACATTTGAATTTTAAAGGTTTGCCTATAAATAGCATATAACAACCCGTAATTTTCATCAATGTAATATCCATCTATTATATATATACCACCTTTTTACAGGGAAATTTTTGCTTTATCGCATATATTCAACAGTAACTAGCTATACCCTAAAGTAAACGAGCTCTACCGCAACCTACCAATGCCATCTATATCTAAAAAAAAATTTTGTGGTTATATCATGTAACAACCTAATAGGTCCCATTAAAAGTATCTTTTAATATCATTTTTACCGAATAACATTAATCCATTTAACGTCCCATTTTACAACGATTTATTAACAAAACAAGCATTATAACATTAACGTTTTAGATATCCCAAACCCGTAATTACATGTCAAAAACAAGGAACGAAATGTTTTTAAAGCATGGTACAAGTTACAATTGCCAAACTTTTGATATATCTTATCTTCCGAAAACAATAAGTACAAACCTTCTAAAGCTTAATGTTATTATTCAAGATGATGCATGGAAATACAAACTGAGGTCATTTTACCTCCAAATCATGTTTTATATCTTAACCACCACTATAACACAAGGAACTCAACACCCAATTTCACCCCACGACCAAAACCCTAAACCAAAACCCTAAAATCATTCTAAACCTAAATCAAGCTAACGCCTAAAACAAAGGAAATCATAAAAACCATAGCCAACCCAATTAACAAGCCTTAAACCTAGTTCATAGATTTTTATGAAACGATCCTCCGTAAATAAAACATAAGGAAAACTATGGAAAAATTAGTAGGTACTATTTATTAAGTAAAAACACTAGTTTTTTTATATCCCTATGACTTAATGATCATTTTTGCCGATGAATCCACCCCTATTTCGACGTACGTATGTAAAAAGTTATAGCAGAAATGGGTAACGGTGTGCAAAATCTGCACACCTTAGTAAAATGGCTGTTATCTCTAGATTTTGTATAGTAACTCCTGAAATAAGTAATAATAAAAGAAGAATAAGGACTCAAAAATCTAACCATTGCTCACTGGTTTCGAGGTTGATCGGAATTACGTGTATGTAAATGGCAACCAAAATTACCAGGAACAGATGTTTTGGATCTTGTTTACTCAGAAACGCACAACCAGGTATAGAAAACTTAAATACAAATCACACTTCAAATCATCCTCCATGACTCACCACCATCTAACCTTTCTATCACCATGACCTCAACAGTCCATATCACCATCCACTCCCAGCACATACAGTAGCACCCTCCATCACCACCATTGTCCACCACCCAAGCTCAAGCACCTCCATCACCACACTTGCCCACCAAGTAAACAAACACCTCCTTGTCACCCCTATGGCAGCCGAACCCCTTCCACACCCCACACCTTGCATAGCTAGTTTTCTAGCCTTCCATACTTACCCTATAACCTTCTTTAGTCACTACTCTAGCACCTTGATCCTTAATCCAAGCATAAAACTTGGGCACCAAGGGTTTTGAGCACTATATAAGCCGAATCCAAGCAACCGTTTCAATCACACCTCAAATCTTCATCACCACTCAAATGGAGTTCTAACTTAGACCAAGGAGGATCAAGTAAAGTCCCTAAGATCATAATAGAAGCCAAGAATCAAGAGAAGGAAGCCCTTGAAGTTATTTTTAGGCGTACGAACCCAAAAACACTCATTCGACCCATTTTAGCTCAAGTAAGCTCAAAATCTTGTTTAATAAGCTCATAATCTGTTTTAGAATGTTCATAATACTCTTAATATCATATATAAACTCTTGTTTGTAGCCTTGAATCCTCAAACCTATGTATTTTTACTAAAACCCTAAAAATGACCCGTTTTAATTTTCTAGCTAACGAATCCTTTTTCTAAACTTTTGTTACGTTAGAACATCTTATTTTAGCTTATTCTAATAAGCTATAACCTGCAAATATCATTTGGAACCCTAAAATAAGCTTGCATGGCTTTTTGGACTTGATTTGTAAATCATTTCCATGCAAGGGGTATATATCGTAACTTTCTGAAATTTATAACTAGAGGGGCTGAAAATGTCATTTTCCTAAAGTTATAACTATAAGGACCTATCTTGCCAAGTTTCAAAGTTAAAGGTTTAAATTATATATACTTTATATATAAAGGACTAAACTTGTAAAAGTTTATAAATCGAAGGTATATATTGCCATTTTTGCAAACTTAAAAATATAAAATATAATATTTTTATATAAATTATAAAAATATATATTAATATTATAAAACTCAATTTTATTAAAACCTGATACATTTATCGCTATTAATCAACGATCGACGCATTATAAAACAATTACGTTATATAATTAACGTAATTTATCATCGACTAGCTTTTGAAGAAACTTAAAATCTTATCGTATCACGTTACTAGGGAATTTCATGTGAGGGGTTCCATTTGGGTATTTGTTTTGACGAGTTTGCTGGGTTTACGATTTAAAGTGCCCTGACTCCTCAAACGATACTACATGGCCTCTGGATTATGATAGCCCGAACAGTGATATAATATTTCCATAAATTAATAAATCAAAGTAATACGTTAAACCTAATGAAGTATTGAAACATAAACCATCACACTAAGACTTGACATATTACCCCAGGTTGCGTGACGAGGCCGTTACTTTCACTTGATATACTTTTGCCATTAATCAGATTTTCCCTGTTAAGGTGAGTTCATAGCCTCGCATTTTAAATCTTCTAATGTTTTCATAAACCCGTAAGGGGTATACATGCTATAAACTATGAATATGAGTGTTTTTCCAACTGTATGCTATCTTGGTATATTATTGTCTAAGTCCTTACTTTTGCCATTAAGACCCCACTATCATGAATCGTTAATTACTTTTCAGAGTAAGCGCGAATGCTGTGAATAGATCTATTTGGGACTGAACTTCCCCATTGGTGTACCTATACTTTCTAGTAACCAAACGCACTTCATTTGAATCTGTGGTAATTCCTATATCATAACACGGGGATTCTTGGATTTGGCTAGTTTTTAGAGAGAGAAACACTTGAGAGAGTTTTGTAGTGAGAGAAAATGTGTTTCTATGAAAAATCTCTTAAAACTTGTTTACAAAATCTTTTTCATAACTCATTTATTTTATAACAACTTGATTTACTTTCAAGACTTTTTGGTTCATTAGCCTGCATTTTAATTCATCTTTTGTTTTCAATATACAGCGAGGGGGAACATGCTATAAACCATGAATACGAGTAGTTTTTCAACTGTATGCTATCCTGATATTTATTGCCTAAGTCACTTACTTTCTGCCATTAAGACCCCTACTATCATGAACTGTTAATTACTTTTCAGAGTAAGCGTGATGAATGTTGTGAAAGATCTATTTAGGACTGAGCTTCCCCGTTGGTGTACCTATACTTTCTGGTAACCAATCGACTTCATTTGAATTTCTATGACGGTGTTTGGCCAAATGGCAACCCATTGGGTGCATTACTTATTGTGATTATTGTTTATCTCAAGGTCTCGGTGCATGAGCTTCGGGCAATAATATTATTTTCTTTAATAATTGTACTCATTGCAATTATTACACTTATGTGTGTATAACAACGTAACCCACTATTAAACTTGTATTCAAACTGTTTTGCCGTAATACCTTATGAATCTTCAACTCAACCATTGTGTTGACCTTTTTAACATGTTTATCTTGGATATTTGAGCAACTTATGGCACAGAGTGGCACAGACTTGAAGATGGCTAAACTTTATCATTCAAAGTTTATGTTTTCATGTAGATTTTGGGAACTCTGTTTGTAAAAACTCGGTTGAAATTAATGAATGATTACTTATTATTTTAAATACGTCTCTTTGAGTCGTTTTCTATGATTATGATGTTGTACTATTTAGATTGGTATCAAGAGCATCGGTTATAGAGAATAGGTATGAAACCTTAACTATAACTACTTTTCTTTTTTCCATAAAGAATTCCTCCATGCCACTGCAGTCCGAAATAGTTATGTAAAGTACATAATCTATTATACCATATTGTATAAATAACTTATGTTATTTACCACTGGGTTGTGGTTAACAAGAGCGATGTCTTCTTTCCCTCCACCCTATCTTCCAAATATCGAGGTTGCTTTTTCCTTATCTTCCCTGACTATATCCGGCTTCCCCGGTCTCTCATGTCCCTGCTTTTACGGGTAATACTTACTTCTAGCTATTCCATTTAACTCATTTGTTTAGTTCCAATAGCTTCTCCATTACTCTTTCACTTTTTCATGTGACCCCTTTATGAAGGATCATGCTTGCATAATATGCCTAAAGAATCTCCTATTTCACCTCCAACTATTATGCCTCCATATTCTAAATGCTATATCTAATGTTTAATCCTCAAGATTTCTTTCTTCCTGAGGAATTATTGCCAACTTAAGTAACGGGTATCTTTATCGTGACCGGATCTTCTCCTCTACTCTGCCCACCTCAAGAATTTGAGATATGGAGAAAGCTTAGTAAAGGACAAGTTTGGAATGTCACGAGGAGAAAATTGAGTGAAATTTTGAATATCTAGATGAACTCTCTTCTCGACCGCATTGACACATATAAGAGAAATTAGAAGGTCCTTGGAAATGGTCTCCGGGTGATCATTTCAACAAGATTTTAAAAATCTGGGAAGCTTGAACTCCAAGAGTCTCTTACTCAAATTGCTAAACTTTAAAGAAAGCAATTGAGAAATAACAGTAGATTGGCTCTTGGCTAGCTTCAAGATTTGCTAATCTAGAACAATTCTTCTGGAAGTATATCTAGGCGTCGTCACCTCAAACCAATTAAGGAAAGGTCTTCTGAATATAATCTATGAACTCAAGAAACAGCCAAGAAGGGACCATCAGACTTACTAGATTTGGATATAGTTATAGCTTTCGATAGAACTCGCCACGGGTTGTGTGGTTAATAATAACACTTGTAAAAATTTTGACATTCTTGTACAGTACAAAGGCAAGTCGTTCATGATATAATTTATGGTGATCTATTTTATATTCATCCCTGTGTATTATATTTAATATTGTCTTCATCATTTATGAATACATACCTTGACTTTTAAATAAACATTGATACTATTGAATTGATTATATATGATTTCAATATCTCTATTGTTTAATATAAATGCGTTAAAGTCAAAAATAAGCATTGCATTTTAAGGACTTGTGATATAATTATGTTTACGTGTGTTATTTTGTTGATAGAATGCCTCCCAAATAGGACTCAACATCTCGACTAGCAAAGCCATGGACTCAAGATGCCATCAGGAATACTAGTTGTGACAGTTGTTACCGCAGCTAGGATGCATAAGCTGCAATGATGGCAAATGACTGACAATACCATTAGGAACACAGGAGAAGGACGATAGTTCCTATGAGCAGAATGTGTAGCTAACATAGAGTTTCATAGCTGCCATAAATATCATACTTTAATGGGTAAGGATGGCGATGTTGGTCTTTTCCGCTGGTTGAGCAGTATTACTGATTATGGGTTTTTCCCGTAGCATGTTCCAAAGGACTGCAAGGTCGTAAAGTTTTTGCTACTTGTAATTTAACTGAAGAAGCTCTATCCTGGTGGAATTATTTTGCCCAACCTATTGGGATAGAAGAAGCTTACAAGATTACCTGGGTTGAATTCAAGAAGCTTTTGATAAAGAAGTACTGTCCCCAAACTGAGGTCCAAAAGATGGAAGACGAATTTTACCATCTGACCATGAAAGGGAATGATCTCAAGACATATGTGAGAAAATTCACTAGAATTGGCAACCTTGTCTCTATCTTTGGTTGCACGATTATGAGAAAATGATAGAAGTTTTCATCGGTGGAATGCCTCGAAAGTATTGAAGGAATGTTACCGCATATCAAACCTCAAAAAACTCTAGAGGAAAGCTCATTAACATTGCCCACGAGGTAATGGATCACGGTACAAAGCTCCACTCAGTGCAAGTAACAAGGGGATCACAAACAAAAGTTTGGACGCAGCAATAACTTTTCAACATCAACAAAAACTCTTCCGTAACACCAACACCACAACCGCTACAATAATCACCAACACAACAGAACAAAGACAAGAACATTCAGGTCTTATGTCGTCACTCCAAATGATAACAATGGTATATAGAAACACATTCCTTTGTGTAAGAATGCACTATCATCCATCACGACAAAGACCTTGTAACTGTTTAGTGTAATACTATGCAACAAGGGTGGGCTATCTGACAAAAGAACTGCAGAAGAGAACAAGGGGCCAGCCTCTTGAAAGTAATCTGTACAGTGACAGTTATTTGTCATGCCTGTGGAGAGAAAGGGCATTATGCAAATCAGTGTCGAAAGACCACCATACATCAATGCCATGAGAAGAGCCTAGTGTTGAGGGATAGGATATGCTCACCAAGACCCAAACATAGTACGGGTATATGTTCCTTCATAAATCAACATCTAGTTGAATATTTTTTGAATTAGAGACGAAAAGCTTCACATATCCATATTCTTTGACATCTAGCTAAATATTCAACCATTACAATAGATACCTTTTACATATCGATATGGCTGGATGGAAATTAGTAAGCCAACACCGTTATTCAGGTGCAACTATGGCCTTGTTAAACCAAACTTATCAAAATGATATTATGCCGATCCAAACACTGTAGTTTCGACGTCGTCATGGGTATGGAATTGGTTATCCAAGTATCATGCTAGATTATTTTGTGCGAGAAAGTTCAATTCCACATCAATACCCTTTTTAAATAAGGTATTGCCATCCAATTTGTAAAAACACTTGTAGATGCTTTTTACTATGTGTGAGACGTATGTAGATCGTAATCCCAAGGTGATTATACACTTTTTCGTGAGACGTTAGTGTTACATAATCACAGTTTTTGATTGGACGACTTAATCGGTTTATTGGTGAGACCTTAAACTCGAGGCATAGATGGGATAAAATATGCTTACTATTATATTATTGTAATAAAGTAAGTCCCATATGGTTTTAGGAATTGCACCAAAAGCAATTATTGATCGTCATTTACCTTTTGAATACACCATCACTAGCAGATCAACTGATGTGGTGGTGGTATGTCAAGTAGGATCCTAGCCTTTAGAAAATTAATTGTTTATTTGATTAAACACGGGTAGTTAATTTTCTTCAAGGAGTATTATAAAAAAAATACTAATTCTTGAACTTTAACTATGTTTTGTAGATGGCACAACCTGTTCAAAACATAAACCATTCGGCTTTCAGGTCGATGTGTGAAAGAGAAAAACTTTTTGGAAATAATTTCAATGACTGGTTTCGTCAACTTAAGTTAGTCTTGAGAGTTGGAAAGAAAATGTTTGTCATTGATCAGCCTTTACCCGCGGCTCCTGCTGCTGATTCCGATGCAGAAGTGTTGTCACAATGGAATGCAATTTATGATGCATATAATGAGGTTGCTTGTCTTATACTCGGTAGTATGACTCATGAGCTTCATAGACAGTTTGAAAATTCCTCACCATATGACATGATAAAAGAGCTTAAAGCTATGTTTGAAAAACAAGCTAGAGTAGAAAGGTTTGACTTAATCCAAACTTTCCATGCTTGCAAACAAGAGGAGGGTAAACCAGTTGCTGCATATGTCATCTAGATGAAAGGATATGTAGATCAATTGGAACGTCTTGGTTATGTGCTACCATAGGATCTTATAGTAGGACTTATCTTAAATGGCCTTTCTTGGTTATGTGCTACCATAGGAAATTACAATATGCATAACATAGGGAAGACAGTAGGTGAACTACATGCTATGCTCATTGAGTATGAAAAAGGTTTACCTAAAAAGACTAAAACACCATAAGTAATGATGATTAAAGGTGGTAAAATCAAGTAGGCCAATAAGAAATCGCATAAAGTTAAAGGCAAGGGTAAAGCTAATGGGAAGGAAAAAGATAAACAAGTTTATATCACTAAGCCTAAAAACCCTAAGCCTTCTGCTAAAGAGCACTCAGCTAAGGATGACGCCTGCCACTACTACAAGGAGGTGGGTCATTGGAAGAGGAATTATCTTGTGTATCTTGCTGAGTTGTTGAAGAAAAAGAAGCAAGTTGGATCTGCTAGTTCTTCAGGTATCTTCATAATAGAATTATTTGATTTTCCTAACAAATCCTGAGTGTATGACACTAGTTGTGGTACTAATATTTGTATTACAAAACAGGGGTTTAGAGAAGCAAGGAAGCTGAAACAAGGAGCTCTCTATTTGTACGTGGGCAATGGTGTTCGTGCGCAAGTAGAAGCCATAGGAAGTTTTGATTTGGTTTTCCCTAATGGCCTTGTAATTTGTTTAGACAATTGTCATTATGCACCTTTTATACTTAGAGGTGTTATTTCAGTTCATCATTTGGTAGAAAATGGATTTGTCCCGTATTTTACAAATTTTAGAATTTTAGTTACAAAGAATAATGTTTATTATTTTAATGCTATTCCCAGCAATGGTATTTATGAAATTGATATGCATAATCTTGTACCAAATGTTATCAAAGCAGTTGTAATCTCTATACTTTGTAATAAAAATTCCAAGTTTCTTTTAAATCTGTGTAGATACTAGAAGGGGGTTGGAATAGGTTTAACCGTTAATTTCGGACCTTTTTAAAACCTTTGCTTATTTAAAATGAATTTGGATTCGAGTTGTGTGTTAATCAATCACACAATATGACTCCACAAACTCAAAACCTATCTAATGTAATGAACTAAGTAAACAATAACCATATAGATAGATAGATAAAGAAACGATCGAAAACCAAGACACCAAGATTTTAGTGGGTTCGGGTTTCGAAGCACCTCTTGCCGTTCTACTCACTCCCGAGTACTCCTCCTCGAGATTTCACTATGTCAACAAGCTCCATTAGGAGGAGAATAAACCCGTTATACGTCACTTACTTTCTTTTCCGACCCTAAGCTAGATGTCGAGTCCTAATTTAGCTAGAACCAATCTAAGACTTCTCACTAAGTCTTTCACACTCACAAGATATATACTCTTGGATTGGACCACATAATCCAATTACAAATACACAATTTACACACAATTGGATCTACACACAATCCAATTTACAACAACAACACAAAGTTATATAAATTACAAGACTTGTGTATTCTTGAGGAGGAAAGAAGTGAGATCAATTATTAACAAACCTCGTCTGTAGAAGAAAATTCGATTGTTTCTTTCTTGCACTTGATTAGAGATTGTTAGGGAGGAAGAAAGAATTAATCACTTGAAATAAGATCAAGGTTTTGTTATGATTAAGATATGTGTTTTAGAAGGAAAGAAAAAGAAAGAAAAAGTAGATCTGAGAAAAAAATTTCATGGCAAGAGGTTTGTTTTTCAGATGGGATGGTCTTTCTAGTTATTTATAGGAGACAGAAAAGAGCCAATGTGGCTGGGCCGGCAGTCCCGCGGTCCAAATAATATTCAGGGGCCGCCAGGCCTATAAGGGGGCCGCCGTAGACTACACTCCTCTTTTTGTCTTTTTGTGGGGAAGGTGTTATCTGTTTTATAGGGCCACCAGGCCTAAAATATGTATTAGAATGTTCATAATACTCTTAAGATCATATATGAACTCTTGTTAAAGCCTTGAATCCTCAAACCCATGCGTTTTTTATTAAAACCTTAAAAACGACCCGTTTTGATTTTCTAGCTAACGAACCCTTTTTCTGAACTTTTGTTACATTAAAACATCTTATTTTAGCTTATTCTAATAAGCTATAACATGCAAATATCATTTGGAACCCTAAAATAAGCTTGCATGGCTTTTTGGACTTGTTTTGTAATAATATTTTCCATGCAAGAGGTAATAATCGTAACTTTCTAAAATTTATAAACTAAAGGGGCTGAATAGATGTCATTATTCTAAAGTTCTAACTATTAGACCTATTTTGCCAAGTTTTAAAGTAAAAATTTTAAATTATATCATACTTTTTATTAAAGGACTAAACTTGTAAAAGTTTATTAACCAAGGTTAATATATTAGCCATTTGCCAAACTTGAAATATAAACCATTATGATTTAATTATATAAATTATAAAAATAATATATTAATTAAAAACTCGAATTTATTTAAAACCCGAGCACATTTATCGTCTATTAAATCATCGATCGGCGCATTATAAAACAAGTACATTATATATTTAACGTAATTTATAACTTTTGAAGAAACTTAAAATCTTATCGTATCACGTTACTAGGGAGATTCATGTAAGGAGTTTCATTTGGGTATATGTTTTGACGAGAGTTTGTGGATTACGATTTAAAGTATCCAATCCCCTCAAAACGTTTACTACATGACCTACTGGAATTATGATGGCATCCGTACAGTGATACCAATTATTTCCTATAAATTAATAAATCAAAGTCATACGTTCCCTTTAAACTTTATTAAAGTTTTGAAACATAAACATCCACACTAAGACTTGGACCATATTACCCGGGGTTGTGTGACGAAAAGCCGTCGTTTACTTTTACTTTTATATACTTTGCCATCAATCAGGATTTCCCCTGTTAAGGGGGTTCAATAGCCTCGCATTTTAAATCTTCTAATGTTTTCATTAACCCGCGAGGGGGATACATGGTATAAACTATGAATACGTGTATTTTTCCAACTGTATGCTATCTTGATATATTATTGCCTAAGTCCTTACTTTTGCCATTAAGACCCCACTATCATTATCTGTTAATTACTTTTCGGAGTAAGCGCGAATGCTGTGAATAGATTTATTTGGGACTGAGCTTCCTCATTGGTGTACCTATACTTTCTGGTAACCAAACGCACTTCATTTGAAACACAATGCGGGTGTTTGGCAAAGGCACCCGTTAAGGCAACTTATTGTGATTATTAATTATCTCAATGTCTTGGTGCATGAGCTTCGGGCAATAATATTGTTTTCTATAATAATTATACTCATTGCAATTATTACACTTATGGG
>BQNB010145849.1:0-12029 GCA_026074375.1 Tanacetum coccineum
ACGAAAATTTGTGGGGGGGGGGGGGTTTGTTTTGGTTGGTTTGTCTTGATGTGGCTTGGGTTTAATTTGAATTTTGTTAAAAAAAAATTGCAATAGGAGGAGGATGAGGAATGGGGATTAGGGTTACTTTGATACCTTATTTTCGCATTAACCCACCGGTAAGATTTCTACTTTAGGTGTTTTTTATGTGAGGTGTGGGTGTTTGGTTAGATATAAGCACATTTGGGTTCTAAAATAAGCTCATGCAGTTTCTATAATAAGCCAAAATAAACAACCCCTTAGTTTTTAGCTAAGATTGACCCATTTCCAAAGGCGGAGCTACCTGATAAGTAGTGGGAGGCGATGCCCCTAACAAATCTCCGACGGACACAAAATACATAGGAAAAAAAGTTAATTTGGTTAAAAAAAGGTCAGTGCCCTCAGGCAAATCATTCGAGTGCCCTCGACATTTTGTGAGATCAACAATAAGAGACCACTCCGTTGCAAAAATTATTTCGTGATATTATAGTGGTTTTCATCATCGAAAAAAATGAGAGAAATAATAACTTGGGATTCTGGAATGAGAGAAAGAAGAACTGTGTGAAGATAGGTGAGTGGGTCTGCCACATGAGTCCTAGTTGTATTAAAAAGTTTCCAATTAAATTGTTAGTTATTAAATATTTATGCAGTAAAAAAAATATACTTGATAGTTGATACTTCTTTCTCTTTATGAGATTAGAATTTTCACAATCATCATCGATCTACGAAGTTATAAGTTTTCTCTATATAATTTGTATACATGTAAAATTAATATGATTAATATAATAGATTTTCTAAGTGTATACTTGACGTTATAGATTTTTTTTCTTTTATAATTTTAACAAAATAATCACATTTTATTAAACTAGATAATCGATAAAATGCTTAGTACATTTTGCATGAACCTTCGATGTGTTTAATAAAATATTTTCAAGTATTTGTATTTTACTATGCTCACAAAACAAATATTTGACTTTATCAACCGAATACATTATAAAAGTGTAAAAGGCATAAAAAATAGCATTTTTGTTGCTTTAAATTAAACCCGGCTTGACCCGACTCGACTTATTTCAAGTGACATTATTTTATTTTTATTGCTTGATGCCCTCTGTAATTGTATATCCTGGCTCCGCCACTGCCCATTTCCTTATAAATGAATGAAATTAGAAACTGTATTATATGTTTCAACGAAGACGAAATTGATAGTGTTTGGTGGCTTTGCAGGATGTACAACTTGGAATCGGAGTTCACACCGCCCGCCCTAAATAAATAGGAGGCGTGGGCCATAGGTCCCACATAAGTCGTCGGTTCGCACAACAAAAAGCGACATATTACATACATGTAAGACGTGTAACTGATTTTAGTTTTCTTTTTAATTTTGAATATTGAATTGGGAATATTTTTGTATTTTAGATTTTTTAGTTATATTGAAATATGGGTAATTAAGTTGGAATTTGATGGGTTTAGGTTTAATTGTGTTTAAATTTGGGGTTTCTGAAATTTAGGGTTTTAGGGTTTGTAAATTGTTGTCATGATTTTGATTTTCTTTTTGGCAGTAAAAAACATGATGGGAGTTTAGTATTCTGCTTTCAAGATGCGTATGAGGTAATAATATAGGGAAAAAAATATGCCTCACTTTGGTTTTGAGAGGTGAAAAGAGGTATTGTAATGAATTGTTGCAACTTGTTTTTTTTAGTAAAGTTGTTGCAAGTGATTTAGTAAACTGATGATGTTAGCTGCAAGCCGGCTATATAGGCCGCAACAAACACCCCTTATTGTTTAGAGAAGTTTAGGTGTATGCGCTTATTTAGGGGATGGACTTAAAAATGTTTGATCAATAATTTGGATTTGCGCTTTAAAGTTCTATGTTTTGCTATTTAGCTTGAAGTTGGAGTAGTTAGTTTATAAATTTATAGTGCATCATTCACATAATCAATTTTCAAGGAGTCACATTTGGCTCTTGAGAGCAGTGGTCATGGAGTAACAAAGGAGAATCATTAGCTTGATGATGGTCCATATCTCATGGTAAAATTGGTGTTCATAAATCTAAAATTAAATTTGCATCAGCTATAGCTTTGGGTCAAAACGGTCGCATCAAAGTTTTAATCTATTTGGTAGAAAAACAACAAGAACTAGTTATTGTTGTTGAGCTTATATTAAATATAGATCAAAATAAAGTATGTTGACTTACATGTTCTGTATTTACTGCATATGCCTCAAAAATATTTAAAGCATTCGTTTGCTGCCGTGGTACAGAATGTGATGAGCATAAGTGAATCGAATCAGTTTCAAGCTATGGTTGGCGGTTTCTTCAAAGACTTTTGTTGCAGGGCCTGTTAGTTATATTAGCATTTGTGTTTCTGTTACAACATGGCGAAAGTCACCAAAAGGTTCTTTCTCTCTTTTCCCCTTTCAAATAAATCAAAGTGGGGTATCTTGGGCTGACTTAGATTTGTGTCATGGAAGGTGCTCAAGTGACCGACATTAGTTTACCTACAAGTATCTGAACCAAATCAACGGAAAAGAGTCAAGAACCTGAAAAGCGTATTTTTGCAGGACGCTGTCACATTAGAAGTGAAGTTTCTTTTTGCTTTTTGTTGGTAATTTTGCTTATTTTACCTTTTCATATATTAAGTTTATAGCTAAGATTGGATGGCAGGACGTTGTGCATCTGTAATAAGCATATGGCAAACCGATCAATCTGTAAATTGTTTTTTTAGATAATGAACGATTAGCCAGTAAATTGGGTATCTGAAATCTAAAACATAGATTACCATCATTTCAATATCTTCTTCCAAGGTAGAGTTACACATGTGTGCATTATAAGCGATAAATGGTTTAGCTGTCAATACGAAACATATTATACACATTGATTTGAGTACATTTGAAGTCCTTATGTAGCTTCAATATTAATAAGTTTATGGTTGTCTAATTTCATCTTGAATATCTCTTTTAGTGTATAAGTATTTCTACAACTCATTTTGAAAGAAACAACCTCCAAACCATATATATTATAAATGTTGTAGATACGGTACAAAAATAAGCAGCCTGTAAAATCCTTTATAATATTAAACTTTGTGGTTAAGTACTTGCTAATCGCCTACTGTTATGTTGTAGTTTTCCTCTTATAATGCTAGAACAGTTACGTGTGAAGGTTAGAGTTAGCGTGAACATTATTCCATACAATAAAATGCATCATAGAATCGTTTAAATATGTTTCGATTTTGACCTTACTATACTCATACATAAAAATAAAGCTTATTGGCATTTGAAAAAAAAGCTTGAGGAACTTATTTATGACAACTATATGCTAAAAAAGTAGTTGAGAACTTATGAGACCGCATTTGTACGTATGGGTGTGTGGGATTAAGGGATTGTTTAGTTTAACTTATTTAGTTGCGTTGTTAACGTATTTAGCAAAAACAAGCCCGTTTAACCGTCTTCCATTCACCAGACTCCTCGACTGCTTCCAAAAGAAGTGTAAATGTATGCACATTAGTTAAATTTCTGATCTTTTTCTTCTCTTTTTGTGTTATTCAGCAAAGATATGGTGAGAATGTTGGTCAGCTTTTGGACCCAACGAGCTTCTTTCTTTGTATGTGGCTACTTTTGGAAAGACCACCATTTTCATCCGATCCAACTCGAAATTTCTGTTGTGAAAGGCGCTCAAGTGACAGATTCAGGATGTTAATAAAAGCAATGTCCAAATCAGGTTTGTATCATTCCAAATAATCTATATATTACATATATGCAGTGTTATCAATGATTAGACCGGTTTACCGAGGTTGTGGTTTTGTAATGTAATTAGTATTTTATATAAGAGGTTAAATGGTTAGTATAGAGTTCCCTGTAAGATTAGCTAAATATTACCTTAAGGTCGATGGTGATGTACTTTTCTAAGTTTAATTGCTGAGACAAAACAATACACCCTTTAACAACAATGATTAGAGGGTTAATAGTGAAGATGGAAACATGTTATTTTGTATAGAAGTTCCAGAAAAAAAAACCAACAGGTTACTCTATGTGGCTACGTGATAATTTGAGTCATAATGGGTGCTGAGACAGAAACAATACAACACCCTAAATAACAACAATGATTAGAAGGGTTAATAAGATGGAAGATGTAAACATGTTTACTTTGTGTATAGAAGTTTCCAGAAAAAAAAAAACCCTAACAGCATAACAGTTTTACTTATGTGGCTAATGGTCTACGAGAATAATTTGAGTCATAAAGGGTTTACGAGAAAAGAGTACCTGTTCATCAGGTTCGAGGTTCAAAACAAGTTGATTTTAAAAAAGTGTCAATCAAATAAAAAAAATCTCTTTTCTGAGAAGAACTAATAATAATCGACCTTTTATATTCAAGGAAATAAGAGTCCCGACTTGGGACAGAATTTGTATATTTGATATAATGCAATGAGGTTTAATTTTCCAAAAACATATCATAACAAAAAGATCACATACACTTTCACACAAAAATGGGCAGGTCTTTCAAAAAAAATATGGTCCTATTTAGTTTTTCGGTTGACCAGTTGCATAGCCTGTATCCTAAGATAATCCTATCTTATATGAGTTTAATAAAAGAAATGACCTCCGTGATGTAACATGTCTTTCGTTTGTTCATAAACGCCCCTTTCCCCTTCAGTGATCCCAGTTGGTACATTCCAATTATTGCTAGTGAACAGTTTGTATTTTTTGGTAAAATCAAGAGGAAAATAGTAATGAACATTATATTTTCAAGCTGAGAAAGAAATGAAGCATGTTTAAAGTGACCCATGATACGTGATTTACCTGTATAGACAGAGATGAAGACTACATAGATGCGCTGATTCTCCTACTTACCGGGATTTCTCAGAAACTAGCTCTAACAACTCAATTCGTCTCCTGATATATCCAATTATTACTTTACACACTTCCTTTTGGTGTGGCGAAACACACTGGGGACAAGCGTTGCCGGTGTATTTGGAGCGATACACAGTCATATGCTTAATTGAGTATGGAGTCATATATTCTTCGATGATCTCTTTGAGAGCTTCAGCTTTCATCTTAACCATATCTTGAGAACTCCAAAATCACTTATCCGGGTCTCACTTGTTTCTGTCACTGAGAATGTCATCAATCTCACACTCCTCTCTTTATCGTCTTCATTTACCACATTTCGTTCAAGATACATTTTTATGTACCATAGGGGGGGGAGGGGGGGGGAGGGGGATGGGGTGGGGTACCTGGGGGGGTGGGGGGGGGGTGGGGGGGGTGGGGGGTGGGAGGGGGAGGGCGTGGGGTGCGTGAGGGGGTGGGGGTGGGGGGGGGGTGGGGGGGGGAGGGTTGGGTGGGGGGGGGTTGGAGAGGCCGAGGTGGGGAGGGGGGGGGAGGTGGCGGGGGGGGGGGGGTGTAATTTTATTAAAGTTTTTTTTGCGGGGGAGGGTTTAAAAAATAAATATGTATTTGATGAACAAAATAGGTAATTTAATGCATTTTCCGTTTCAGGTATATTACACATTTGGAAAGGCATATGGTAAGGGCGGTGTGATATTGATCTTATTTATCCACAATCAGATCATTACTTTCATTTTATCATGCATTTCTTCCTAGAAGAATCACTAACATATACTTACAGTTCTCTAGGGTCTACCTACGCCCCACGTACTATACTGATCCGTGTGCATGATTGGGTCGTGACATTACACAAGCCGACTTGGGACAAAGTGTATTTTGATATATGCATGAGTTTAATTTCCAATAACCTATCATAAAAAGATCACATAGACTTTCACAAAAAATGTGCTTGTCTTTTAAAAAAAATATGGTCTATTTGAGTTTTCGGTTGAAACATGCATACCTGTATCTAAGATAATCCTATATTATATGTGTGAATATAAGTATGTACACAATTATGGCTGGTACATGTATTTTTTCGTAAACAAGAGGAAAATAAAACATTATTTTCAAGCTGAGAAAGAAATGGAACATGTTTAAAGTGACCAATGATCGTGATTTCCTGTATAAAGTTGTAGAAGAATGGATGCATGCCTTGAAGGGTAGACAATATCTTGGTTCGTTTAAAATTTTTCTAAATTTAAATTTTCATTCAATTACATTTTTATGTACCGATGTAGCCATCAGTTATTACACATATTTGATGAGGTGTCATTTTATACACTTTTTCGGGGTCGTTTTACCACCTAAATCGTGTATTTATGCCCAAAATAGGTACTTAATCATTCCGTTTCAGGTATTTCACATTTGGAAGGCATATGGAAGATTTATATGTGACTTGGGCTCATTTGGAGAAGAAACGGACAAGACTACGGACCTACACCAACATCTCTCAGCTGGAGACGGCGTCACAAATACAACGTGACGCCGTCACAACGAAGATTAAGACGGTGTCACAAGATCTCACGACGGCGTCAGAGCATATGACCCAGCCCATTATCTAGAATATTATTTTTCACGACGGCATCACGACTAAAATGCGACGCCATCGCAGCGATTTTCCTATATATACATACCCGATTTTAGGGTTTTAGGTGTGTAACTTTAGAATAAAAAGAGGGTACGAACCCTAGTTCGTTTAGCAACTGTTAAGGATGATTTTAGGGCCTAAAACCCTATTGTACTTCCTCCAATTCATATTTTAATCAAGTAAGGTTTACTTAATCATTCAATATGTCTATGCGTTGTTTGATTTATCTATGCTCTTGCTTTATCTTTAACATGCTTGGCTAAACTTCCTATTGTGTTTATTTATGATTGTATGAAACCTAGAATGTAGATCTTAGTGGTGTTGCTTCTTGTGATGGATGTCCGTGTTAGGTATTAGAAAACTAGCTTTCTGTCTATAATCGTTGTTGATATGTCTAGGAAAACATGATTGTGTAGAAAAGATACCATCGGGTAATAGTCTTCATACTACCTTGCCCCCTAATATGGTTGATTCACTCTTAATATATTTCACATGCACTTCGTATACCCCTAGGAGCCTTGTAATAGTCTTCATACTACCTTACTTGTGCGTTGCTCTAACGAAATACTAAGTAGACGGCGGGTTCGTGTAATTCGTTCATGACTTAGGAAATAGTTACATAGATCATCAGAAGTGTGACAAAGCAACAACACTAGGAGAAGCATATAACAACCTGCAATTTTCATCAATGTAATATCCATATATTGAAATAGATGCAATGTACTATATAAGAAACCACCTTTTTACGCGAAATTTTTTGTTTTAAACTCACTATGCAACGTAACTTGCATTACTATTATCTCATAATGCAACATAACTTGCATCCCTAAAGTAAACAAGCACACGCAGCTACCTATGACAATTCCATCTATAAATATGTCAAGCAAACATCAAAACATGTCAAGTCAATGATCTGTTATCCCTTTTAACATGTACGTTATCTATTTAACGTAGTTTTCTCAATGTTAATACCAAATGAGCCTAAACCGTTAACGTTTAGGTCAAAACCCTAATTTTAGGTAATGTAAAAATTCAAAGTGAATGTACAAGCAACCAAGACAAGTGTACAAGTAATCTATACATCAAATTCAAATATGAATTCCCTCCAAAATAAGGTACAAGTCCCTTAAAGCACAATGTACAAGTCAATAAAGCACAACATTCAAAATAGCCATTTTACCTCTGTTTTCTTAAGAAATTTCATACAAACTCTTAAGTATAAGGTACAAGCAAGCAATGCACAACATTTGAATATTATTTCCCTCCTTTATAGTCTAATGTATACGAATTTAAAGCCCAAAACCCTAACCCGTTCCAAACTTGAACCCGCGCCCCTTTTTCTTCATTTCTACCCATTTTTAACTCACCAAG
The DNA here is from genome assembly GCA_026074375.1 of Tanacetum coccineum. Lineage (NCBI taxonomy): Eukaryota > Viridiplantae > Streptophyta > Magnoliopsida > Asterales > Asteraceae > Tanacetum > Tanacetum coccineum. The sequence continues at coordinate 7,856 of BQNB010145849.1, forward strand.
CACCACCATGACTAAGCTACTACCTCCTAAGTAGCTTACAAGCACCACAAGTCTCTATCTTCGCCACCAAGAGGCCACATCACCTCCGTGTTGCCTATTTTTAGCCGCAGCCACAAACCACCCCCAAACACCCATCCACCTTGCAATCCTACTTCTCTAGCCCCTCAAACTCATACCCTAGCTCATCCTTGTCATCCCATAGCCGACTTTAGTCACTCACCTTGGTCCTTACTCCTTTAAACTTGCTCACCAAGGGTTTTCTACCTATAAATAGGCGTATACCCCTCTCATTCAACTCACACCTTCAAACTCAAACATAAACCAACAATGGCGTCCCAAGGCTGATCAAGAGAAGAAGAGAAGTCCCAAGAGCTAAAGTGAAGCAAAGAAACCAAGAAACAAAGCCTCGAAGGTTGAATTCTAGGCGTACGAGTCCCAAAAGCCATTTTCAACCCATTTTCAAAGCCACAAGCCGAATTCAGGTTCCATAAGCTCTCATTTCTGTTTTAAATCTTTAAATAGTGTCCTATGATCATGCTTACACCTTTGTTAGAAGCCTTGAGCTCAAAACCCATTCATTATTAAGTTTTAAAACCAAACATGCCCTAGAAACCCTAATAACTCGTTTTCTCTTAATCCACAAGCTTAACCCATAAGTTGTTGTAACAAGCTATTCTAATAAGCTTATTTATCATTTCTATGAACATTTTACCAAGTCTTAAAAACCCTAACCCGTTGGATTAATTTTTCGAACCAAATGAACCCGTTTTATGATTTTGAACTCGAATTCCCTTTTTATAAGCTAAAAGCTTGTAAAAGCTACCTAACTTATTTAGCTTATTATGATAATCTATAACCTGCAAAACTCTTTTGGAATCCTAGAATAAGCTTGCATGTAATTTTGGACTAGTTTTGTAAAATATTTTCATGCAAGGGGTATATATTGTAACTTTTGGAAATTTTGAACTACAAGGGCTGAAAATGTCATTTTATGAAAATTATAACTTCAAGGTTCATTCATGCCAAGTTCTAAAGTTAAGGGATTTAAATTATATACTTATTATATATAAAGGTTAAGTATGTAATTAATTATAATCCAAAGGGTAATTATTGCCAATTTGATATTCTTAAAATATAAAATATTATATTTTTATATAAATTATAAAAATATTATAAAACCCAATTTTATTAAACCTCAACGTATTTATCGTTATTAATTAACAATCGACGTATTATAAATTGATTACGTTTTCTATTAAACGTAATTTATCATCGACTAGCTTTTGAAGAAACTTAAAATCCTACCGTATCACGATACTAGGGAAATTCATGTAAGGGGTTCCATTTGGGTATTTGTTCTGACGAGTTTGCTGGGTTTACGATTTAAAGTGCCCTGACTCCTCAAACAATACTGTGTGGCCTCTGGATTATGATTGCCTGAAGAGTGATGCAATATTTCCACAATCCTTCAATCAAATATCATACAACTTTATGAAGATTTGACAATCAAACTAAGACTTGACATATTACCTCAGGTTGCGTGTTGAAGCCGTTTTACTTTCAAACTAATATACTGAACTTTCCTACCGGATAGATAACATCGTAGTACCATACATAAACTTTCCCATACTTTTGCCATCAATCAGATTTCCCTGTACTATTAAGGTGAGTTCATAGCCTCACTTTTAAATCTCTTTAATGTTTTCATAAACTCGTGAGGGGGATACATGCTATAAACTATGAATATAAGTGTTTTCCAAACTGTATGTTATCCTGATATACTATTGCAACTAATGTCTAAGTCCCTTTATGCCAAAAGACCCCCACCATCATGGACCATTAATCACTTGCGAGTGAACGCGAATATTGTGGATAGGCCTATCGGGATTGACGAATCCCGTTTGTGTTAGCCGGATAGGTAACCAAACGTACTATATTTGAATCTCGTAGGTATATGGCAATTACCTACACCGAGGGCCATTATCATTATATATATCATTGTTGATATATACACCAGTCAGTTTGTGTGCCATGAGCTTAGACGCAATAATATAATATAATACTACAATGCAATAATATTGATTTCTATAATAATTGTACTCAATGCAATTATTACACTTATGGGTATAAAAACGAAACCCACTGTTTATTATGACTTGTATTCACACTATTTATCATAAACTTATAAATTTCACTCAACCTTTGTGTTGACTCTTTTAAGCATGTTATCTCAGGTAATTGAGCAACTTAAGACACGGAGTGGCACGGACTTGAAGATGGCTGAACTGTTATCATTCACACTTTATGTTTTAGATTTTGGGACATGCTTTTTGTAAAAACTCTAATTATAATGAATGATAACAAACTTTTTTCTAAAACGTCTCTTTATGAGTCATTTTCTATGATTATGACTGTTGTACTATGAAGTAATACTCCCGATTAGCTTCCGCTGCTACATTGTAAAAATAGGAGTGTTACAAAGCAATCCAGGGAGTAATACATGATTAAATAAATACAGTCTTTTATCTTATTATTATCACCATTAGTTTAGATTAATATTTTGTTTAAATAGCTAAAACCAAACCTCTCAAACATATGATTTACTGCTTTCCTATAAAACATAAAAACATAAAAATAATCTTCCCTCAACCCTTAGGATTATGTTAGACCGTGATCAAGCCTTCCCAACCTATTCCCGAGTGAACGATAACAACCCCGAGCCTTGCCTATACTACACTACAACGATTAGGTGCACTACCTAGGGAGTTGTAAAACTTCGTGTAGAAGTCTACGACAAATGCACACCAAGTTTTTGGCGCCGCCACCTGAGGAATAGTTAGGTTTTGATCATAGTTTAGCTTAGTTCTACTAGCTTGAATCCTTTCAAGTGAGATTTTTATTTTTATTATATTAGCTTTCTTGTAGTCTATCTTTTCTTTGTGCCTTTTGTTTGTAACTCTTTCTTTTAACATCATGATGTATCAAAGACCACCTACCACCCCTTTTAAAACCCACCACGAACCACAACCTTCCCATTCCAAATATATACTTTGGTGTTCTAACAACATCAAGACGAACCTATTTATGATGTGTGGACTTGTTTCAAAAACTTAATCCAAAGAGTCCCTCATCATGGCCTCGATTTATGGTCCTTTACGTAATTCGTTTATGATCATGTCGATGACTATACCCAAATGGACCTTGAATTTGCAGCAGACGAGAATCTTAGGGAATTAAGTGGTGAAGAAGCATGGGAACCATAGAAAATTTTGCCCAAGGCCAAAAGGAACGGGACAACCTACCAAACATTATTTTTAAACAAGAAGTAGAAAATTTATAGGCTCAAGCAAAAAGATTGTTTGGAAATGAGAATGTTTGGGTGGAGATTCATAGAGGTATAACATGGGATAAGGTGGAAAATCCAAACCCATAAAGTACCTCACAAGTCCTCCCATCAATTGAGGAATACACACCGCCCGTGACTTATCCAAAAGAAGTAGAAGTAACTATAGGAATCCCGATTAAGGTTGAACCTTTAGACAAAACACCACTACAGGATTTAGGCTTGAATACTTGTAATCATGACATTCCTCTTAGTTCTAGGGAAATTCCTAGTTTTGATGAACCGGAGCCTCAACTTTTACCCAATTTCTCACCCTTAGATGTAAATCTAGGATACAAAAGAGGAACCGACCCACTCATCAAACCACATTGTCCGGATAGTTTTAGGATGAAGGTAGTAGATCCCTTGACCATTTATACACCACCTTCATCTCATATGGCATTCTTCCGCCCTAAGGATTTATCTTGTTATTATCACCCATGTTTAGATGACCCTAAGAGACATTATGGATTTAAATCGAGTTTATTAGGACGTAGTGGGTCCCTAGGTTTTGATTTTTCGAAATTGGAGATAATAGAAGATGATTGGGAATTGGAATTCAAAGAAGTTTCTTCTCTAGGAGGAGGACTTAATTCACCCGTTAAGCCAAAAGAGATAGAGAATGTTAGGATTAAAGAAACACACCATTTGGAGCCTACTATTCAACAACAATTTTTTTCAGCATATGACCCTTCTTACAACAATGGTGTGTACCATTACTACCACCCACACTTGAACTCAAGTGTAGAGGAACCCTCCTCTTTATCTGTTAAATAAGGGTAGAGTCAGGCT
>BQNB010145850.1:0-16656 GCA_026074375.1 Tanacetum coccineum
CTATTTCTTCCAATCTAATCTTGTAACTGAATTCTGTTCAAATACTTGATGTTCATCAATGGAGTCATAAGGTTCAGGTAGGGCTGTAAACGAACCGGACGAACGCGAACGGAGGTATGTTCATGTTCGTTTATTTAATTTTAGCCGAACAAATTTGTTCATGTTCGTTTATGTTCGTTCATTAATAAGTTAAACGAACGTAAACGAACATAAATGAGCAGAAACGGACATAAATGAACGTAAACAATCATCTATAAACGTAAACGGACATAAACGAGCGTGTAACTAAAGTTGTTACGATAAATGATCCATATGATCATCATTATCTCAAAATATGGTCTTAAAATAACATCATTTCCATCCTAGTTGATCTTAAAATATAGTCATACTACTATACTAGCATCATCAGTACGCATAGTCGATGCTTATATAAGAAAATTAATAAATACTTAAGTACTATATTAACATATTATTGTTAGGGATCTTTAAATACTTGATATATAATTTATTAATATTTTTTTTAAATTTAGGATGTTAATCGAACGAAAATAATCGAACGTAACTGAACGAAATAAATGAACGTAATCGGACGGACATAATCGGACGTTCACGAACGTAAATGAACGAACGAAGCGTTTGTTCATGTTCGTTTATTTAACTAAACGGACCAAAAATCTTGTTCGTGTTCGTTCATTTATTAAATAAACGAACATGAACTAGTTTTCCGTCGAACGATTTGCGAACGGTTCGCTGAACGTTCAGTTCGTTTACAGCCCTACGCAATTGGCGTTACTTTGACTCCTATTTTACTTTTTGACCATGGGCGTTTTAGTAATTTCAAATTTTTTATTATTTCACGGTTGGTCCCTAACTTAGAATTTAAAACAACTAAGCTTGTCGACACTCGTGCGTTGCACCGGGCTTAATCTGTGGGCAAAATTAGATTGTTAAGCTACTTTCTTCATTTGAGCACTGTATCAAACAACTGATGCACATAATTTTTATAAAACGCTTTAACTTTGAACAGACTTATTTGTTGACGGCATTATTAGTTATGTCACATATTTTATAATTTGATCCCCGTGCGATGCACATAGGTTGTGCCTAAATGTTCATTGCGTAATGTTGGTATTAAAGACAATCTGTCCAACTATACAATTATTGAGAATATTTTATAATTTGATAATGTTGGACTAAATGAATCAATTTGGTAAATGAATCAAAATCTGTCCAACTATACAATTATATTTATAAACATTGGTGTATAAATTTTCATGCCACATCAATGGTTAGAACAAAGTGAAACTAACCAAAAGAAAACTGAAATTTAACTTACAATACCCAGTTCCAAAAGATGAAATCAAACCTACAATAACCGATTCCTCATATAGCCTTTCAAGTAAAAAAAATCCTGTCAGTCAACAAAAATGTAAATAAAATGATAATTATACCACTCAATTTCAGCCTTTACATTAAAAAACATGTAGAATGGTAAAACAAAGATTACGACATATTATCAATTAAACCTTAATGTACATATGAGAGGACCCATTTTTTATGATCACACCGTTTGAAAATGATATCTTGAATATAACAAAGTTTCATACAAAAGGCCAAAAGCTATGCCAAATAATTTCAGATAAACCAAAACAAACAACTCTTCTTGTTGTTGCTGTAAGAACTTCAACTATGTGCGTCTAATTCAACAAACACTTCTTTTGAAACAATCCTACTCTTACCGTTTCACATCCGTTTCAGCCAGTTTGGCAAGTGATGCTCACAGTAGAGTGTGTGCTTCTTTGGAGTCTGATTGCAACGAACACCGTCACATATGCCTATGCAGTGCATGGGTTCACTGCTATTGTACTCTTGTGGAATTCCAAAATGGGTCAATAGCACAATTTCTTTACAACTGTCAGCCTCATGTAAGTCTCAGGATACCTCTTCTAGCTTTCTTTTAAGTGTGTTTTTTGGTGGAGAGATAAAAGCTATCTCTATGTCCTTATTGATTCTGTGTTTTTTATAGAAAAAAGTACCAGGTAAAAGACCTATGCTTGCATCTAGTACCTAGGACAGTTTTACCACCACACATGTTTGCATTGATTGATGGGGTGAGACTTCTGCCTTTACTATATTGGCGGAAAATCGACCTGACAAATGTACACAACAACATATATCTCCATCATTTTCCCATCTAACACATTGTCTTCCTTTAGCTTCAGTGAAAGATGTACACTGCTTAGTCTTATTAACTGGGTTGTTTCCAAGTTATTTAAACGGATTTCTTGATTATTTCCAGCTTCGATTACAATGTCACCCCATGTATCAGTTGGATAATCTACGGTTTCAGTAGTTCCCAGTAGAGAAACTTCACCATTCGCAGGCCCAATAGTCACATTAAAAAAAGTTGTCAATTTCAACATCTACGGTTTCCAACTGTAATGGTTGCACCTAAGCATGATGAATTTCAATATTTTCCCTTTTTCTGCCAACTTGAAGACTCGTGCTTGGAAAACTGTTATTGGTTTGTGTCTCTATGTCTCCAGTGTTAAATGATGGATTCGACATTGAAAACTATTTCATAATCTCGGGTTTCACGGCTTTCCAATCAGCTGCAGTACTAAGTTTGGAAGTGGTTGCACTTCATTCCATTTAATAACATCGTTTAACTCCTAAATAATATGAGCCCAAAACATTAAAAAAAAGTTGGCTCAAATGTATTCTAAAGCCACTACCTTTTAAATAGCATGGAAAAAAAGACAGACCTCCTTTAGCAGTACGATTGATTCAACACTATGAGCATTTTGACATTGTTGCACCCATATTTGTTGCGAATGTTCCAGCCATAAAGAATCTATAAACCGTTGCAATATCATCTGAGAACGAAATTGGTATTATGGAGCATGTCTATTAAGATAACAGATCTATAAAGGAAGATGCACCACGTGTTCAGTGCAAGTCTAAGGTTCAAATGAAAATCCCATGAAACATCTTTAAAAAATGTGCGTACACCCCTATCATAATGCAAATAAAGAAACATCATTTACAAACAATGATGCAGCTAACAAGTATATATTAAGATAGACAAATTCAGCGTGTTATCTAGGGTACTTATCAGATAATATACGAACAATAATTAAAACGGTTAGTTAGAGAATAAATCACATTGTGGTTCTATGAAAAATGCAATCACAATATTATTTCATATAATAACAACAGGTTTATATATATGAAAGACTGGTCTCTGTGTAATTCACCTCCGAATGGCACAACCCTAGTAAACTATTTATCTTAGTGAATTTTCGGGTAACTCGGGCCATTCTTTCCTTGAAAGTAGTCCAAGGCCATAAGAAAAAACATCGATGAGCAGCAGTAAACAAAGACTCTGCTATCAACTCGCAACACTTACTAACCATGTTTAGCTGACCAAACTAAAGACCCAACCTTAGTAAAACTAAAACAAATTGTTGAGCTGTTATGGTTTTCTTGAAAAAGTTATTGGATTTTGAAGATGAACAATGAATTACCAAAAAGAAAGAACAAAAACATACCTCGACTCAATCATCTTATTCTCTTTTAGCATATTTAATGATACTAATTGAACAATACGATACAAAAGGAATTAAAAAATGATTACCTTAAGGAGTTTGAAGTTAAAAAGAGTATGTCTCGTTTGCTCAAAAGTAGCAAATCAGAAGCACAACCTATTCAATCCTTGTTATTCATTATTCTCGGTACATAACCACTCTTGTTGTTGAATTGTGACAGCCTTATCTTTCTCACGGTCTTCGCGCGTGATGCTTTTGTGGCCTGCAATTCAGCCATATCAATTTTCTTATTGATGATTTCCCTGACTTCAATCTTCAAATTTCACCAAACATCAAGAATGGGATTTGCTTCAGGGTAAAAATAAGATTAAGCCATTCAAACATTAAATATAAAAGAACATGATAACATCAAATTCCATAATTACCATATATTTTACATGTTTAAGGAAGAACAAAATGGATGAAAAACATGCCAGAACTCTTGCTGATCATTCATAAGTAAACATAACTTGCCAAAGATAATTAAAACTCTAATTTCAAAATTTTAAAAAAGTAGAAACAATACCTCAAACACTTACCCGCAAGTATCACAACAAAGTAACCTGCCAAAATTTATCCAAAATAAACGAAATTAACAAAACCCCCTAATTCTGATGTAAACCCTACGCTTAAAATCAAATAGAGATTGAAAACAAAAACCCACAAAAAATTATCCGAAAACCAAAACTAACGAAACCCCCAATTCTTACATAAACCCTAATTTGAAAATTAAAAAGATATTGAAATCAAAACCCTCAAAACCCACACAAAGTTTATAGAAAGAAGCGTTACCTTAAAACCCACACAAAGCTTCAAAAAATCAGTATCATCTATGTGTAAAGATTGGGGGAAGAAGCTATAAAGAAGCTGATGTTAATGACATGATGATTTGTATTCCTGTGCATTGATGGTTTTGTAACTGACTAATTGCATTCATGGGTCTTGGAACTCAACTGACGCATATTAGCAATGCAAAACCTGGTTTTTGAATCATTAATACACCCATATTAAGATAAACCTTTGCAGCTTCAATGAGAGAGCACATGGAGAGGCTAATCATGAATAAGAATGGTAAATGTTGACTCTTTAAGACAGCATATATGCATAGAAACTGGATCTTTTATAATATAAGGATAACTTCATTGAGGCTATTTTTTGTCTTTTTTCACTTACACCATTGATACCGAAGGTAGTTTTGGCCTTTTTCCATTTAATAACACTCTTATTATTTTATTTTCGTACTTTTACTTTACTGCATCGCTCGATACCCATATGTTATAGCTAATAATTGGTTAATAATTATTTTTAATTTTGATTACCTTTACATTCACTACACCTAAATGTGGAGGTGAAAAAGTTTACCACCAATAATATTCCAAAAATATCTCACTTTGCAATTTGTTTCTACATGATCTTACAACCATCACTACTTCAAGTATATATTTTCATCATCACCAACCAACACCGAACTTCACCACTTTTGATATAATCATTGGGTACCCCTATTGGTACCCCTGGCCCGCTGCATAGTGTCAAAAGGTACAAAAAATTCCTTTTGTACCATCCTTTTTACAGTGCAACATAGTTTTTTATCAGTTTCTGTTTTGTAATTTTTGACAGTTTCATACTTTTGACCTGTTAAACTTTATATTTTTCGTTCCGTTTTTTCCGTGTCACAGTTTTATAACATATACAAAATTATAAAAATACAAAAAAAATAAAAATAAAATAAAAACCGCAAAAAACCTGGGGGGGGGTACGAATTGTATTTTAGGAGGGTACATATATCATAAGCCATAATCATTATATGGTTTGTAGAATTTTAATGCCATAATCACATAACATCATTTCAGTTACATAAAATAGCAGGTAACTTGATTTAGAGAAAACACATTACCATAAATACATACGTAGTGACAGAGCCACATGTATAGGAGTGGGGGGGTGAGTCCCCCGACCAAGCTCTAGGCGACACCCAGAATACGTAAGAAAAAATAGCAAATTGCTAATAAAGTTGATTGGTGCTCTCATGCAAATAATTTGAGTGCATGAAACACTCTTAAAGGTTATCAAAAAACTGAAGTTGAAATTGTTTTTCCGATTGCATCGTCGAAAAAAATGTAGTATGGGAAAATAGAAAGTTGAAAGTGACGAAAAAATGTAGTAGGGGAAATTGGAAAGTTGAAAATGACTTGTGGACTTGTGGTGGGGTAAGATATCACGTGGTAGATTATCACTTGATTTATTATTCACAATACGAATACTACTATTCATTTAACTTTGTCTATATAACATATATGTGCCAAAAGTTCAATATAGACCCAACATTTGTCATAGACCCAATGAACCAATCATAGTCATTCGTTTTTTTCATCAAAAATAAAAAAAACCCACTTTTCACCTTTTTTTAAAAATTAAATATCTCACACACCGTTAATCGTTACGCAAAACAAAACATACCATCGCGACGAGAATTAAATTATCTTTCTATAGAAGGGCTACACTATATACTTTCGAGAACTTTTTATTAAGATTTTATAAAGTCATAACGATTTTATGAATTCATAAAAAATTTATGAAAACATAATATACGTTTGTACGAATCATATAATCGTCATACGAATCAATTATATGATTTTCGTAATTTCGTGACTGAAACAAAATTGAAAAATGTTTGTCGTAATCACAAATCATAATTTTAGGACATCATATATGATTTTATGAAATCATATATGATCCCTTATACGAACATCAAAATATGATTCGTATACGAATCAATAAAAGATTTTTCGCATTCGAGCCTGAAAAAAAAAATCGTAAAAAAATTCCTTGAAAGTATATCGTGTCACCTCTACTGAAAGATAAAAAAATACTCGTCGCGATGGTGTATTTTTTGTCGTGTGACGATTTACCGTTTGTAAGATATTTTATTTTAAAAAAAAAGTGGAAAATGAGTTTTTTTATTTTTGATGAAAAAATGAGTGGTCAGGATAACACAAAATAAGAATTCTGATCAATGTAGTAGCAATTCCGAAAATGGTGTTGCAGTGCTCATTGTCTCATCTCTCTTCTAAAAAACGACACTAGTCGAGATGTTCATCTTCCAACTTCTCTAAATAAGGCATAAGGGCTCACCACCATCATAGCCACCTTTAAGATAAACACCACATTGAAATCTATGTTAAACGCAATCAAAATCCGACATGCCGAAATCTGAACAGAGGACGTAAATCATGCCGGAAAAAATGAAGCCAGGTTTTTTCGTTCTAAACTACAAACAAAACATTGAAATCAAAACACTATTTTTTTTCTTTATCACACTACTCTTAATTTAAAGGGAGAATTACATACATCCCCACTACAAGGCTACTAATTACATATTTCCCCACTCAAACTTTTTAATTACAAATATACCCATTTTAATACACTTAATTCTCATATATACCCATTTTATCTATTTTAATGTAAATATTCTTAGCACATAACCATTATATCTTTTTTCTATCCATGTTCAAGAAATCTTTTTACAAAGTTAATTCACACATATGACCTTTAAAACAAACATATTTAGTTAAATTCTACAATTATAATTTTTTTTTTAATGAAAATGAATGAATACCTTCTCACGGGCCATGGTTGCCAACTTTTATAATCGCATAAAAAGGATATTTGTAATTTTTCCTGTAAAACGTAAATGGGACGGGGAGGAAACATCCCAACTATTGTTATAAAGTTATAATTTTGTTGCACATGAATAAGAAAGGGATATAATGGTTATGTGCTAAGAATCTTTACATTAAAATAGATAAAATGGATATATATGAGAATTAAGTGTATTAAAATGGGTATATTTGTAATTAAAAAGTTTGAGTGGGGAAATATGTAATTAGTAGCCTTGTAGTGAGGATGTATGTAATTCTCCCTAATTTAAAACTGGACTAGGATCCTCTAATGTTCAAAATAAACATGAGGGGTCATGTTAGTGTATTGTGAGTGAATATTTGATTTAAAATAATGTAAAGGTCCCACAATAATATTATATTTCTTTCTTTCACACTCACAACAAACATAACATGACCCCTCATGTTCATTTTGAACATTAGAGGATCCTAGTCCTTTAAAACTTGACAGAATCAAAATTCTGTTACATCTCATATCTATATAACTAGTTTTAATGCCCGTGCACGCACGGGGTTTAGACATTATATTTTTTTAAATACATGTATGATTTTTATTTTTATTTTGTTTTATAAGTTATGTTATAGATTATTATCGAAATCATATGAAGAGAATAGATTCATATCTTATATATATTATATGAGCTTGAGGATAATTACTAATTTTTATCATGTCCATCTTTTTCCAAATTTTCATGAATAGTCCTGTGGATCTTAGTTTTACTTGGGAAATTTAACCTTTTTCGACTGGTTACTGCATTCAACTTAACCTGTTGCATGGCAATTGGATAAAAAAAAGTGGTTTATCAATAAATTCGAAGAATCTAACAGTACTTTACATGTTTGCCCATAATTTAAAACAATTTCCTGATCTTTTTCCAACATTTTGTTCTGATTAAAAAATGTGATAGAATTACGATTTCAATGAGAAAATGACATTAGTGTTCACTGTTCAGTATTTTATATTATGACTCTTTTTAGGATTTTTGCAAATACACATTTTTTTGTGGGAAATGGAGTAATAGTTTTACATTGTTTATTGTTCAGATCTCTAAAATCTTTTCTTACCCGTTAGTGCTCCTTTATTTCTTGCAGTCAAGGATTTTCCAGGCATTGTAATTGCAGAGGAGCCTCAGTGGAAAGATTGCATTCAAGGATCAACTGGTGTTGTAAACTTGGCTGGGTTGCCTATTAGTACAAGATGGTCTCCCGAGGTATGTAACCACCTCTGCTGTATGATTTTACCCTTGTCCCAATTATAGTGATATTTTCACCTTAACATTTAGGTCATTTTTGTGCTCCTAAATTATGCTTTATTTCTTATGGTATGGATAAAGCGTCATTTCATTGACTGTATGTAGTGTGTTGAGTTCTCTTTTTTATGTGTGATGACAATAGTTCCATCTTCCCTTGTGTGATAAAGTCGCGTAAAATGTCTGTTATGCCAATAGGAATGCAGTAAGTTTATACATTGCTAGATTTGTTCTCGGTAAATCAATTAATATGCTTTTTGCTGCTGCAGATCAAGAAAGAGATCAAGCAAAGCAGGATCAAGGCCACCTCAAAGGTTTAGGTTTTTGTGTTACATAAAAGAACTCCACTAAACATGTGAAGTAAATTGTAAATATAATTTATATTTGACTTTCACAAAGGCAATATTGTTGCCAAGAAATTTAGAAAGAATTGTAATTCTATTCGTTTTGACATCTTAACATTTTCATTTTAATGTGAAATAAAAACTGGGCCCACAAAATGGAAAGTTTAGGAATATATTATGAAGGGAGAGCACTATGTTTTTGCTTACTGTTGACGAGCTTGTTTCCTTGATCTTGCAGGTTGTTGACTTGATAAATAAATCTCCAAGTGATTTAAGACCAACAGTTTTTGTTAGTGCAACAGCTGTGGGCTATTATGGTATGTTTTGTAGAAATTCTTGTTTGTATGCTTTTACAGTATCATCAAATTATACTTTCAAGCTGAAAAGAAAGCTCTCTTTGTTTTCATTTTGAGCTTGCAGAAACTAAGCACAAACTAGTATAGAATGAAAGAGTTTTGAGCGCAAATAAGCTGTTGTGTATTATGACAGTGTTCTTAGCATAATTAACCTTTTTTTTTTTGCCTCAGGTACTAGTGAAACTCAGTTGTTTGATGAACAAAGTCCTTCCGGAAAGGATTATCTATCTGAGGTTAGCAGATCGGGTCTTTTCAAACGGATATTGATTGGGATTTAAAAGATTAGGTATTGGTTCCTATGTACTTGCTAATTACATGTATTGTATGTCAGGTCTGCAGAGAATGGGAAGGAACAGCCCTTGGAGTTGATAAGGATGTTAGACTCGCTCTTATACGTATTGGTGTGGTGCTCGGGAAAGATGGCGGTGCTTTAGGTTTGCTTACATTCCATGATTCACTTCTGTATGCCCAGTGTGCTTATATCTCTAAATACTTATTATTGTGACCTTGCAGCTAAAATGATTCCCATCTTCATGATGTTTGCTGGAGGGCCATTGGGCTCTGGAAAACAATGGTAATATTTTACCTAATCAAACCATGATAATGTTACATGATAATAGTTGCGTTTGGAGTTGATTTCAAACATTTTTATGATATCCTTATTTTATAACTGTGTATATTTTGACTATGCTTTATGCAACTATAAATCATAGTTTTATACTTTTATAACAAAGAACTGGCGTACGATGGCAATCGAAACAAAGTTTATTTTGATATTGTTTATACATGTTGTAGGTTTTCCTGGATTCATATAGATGACTTGGTGAATATGCTATACGAAGCCTTATTAAATCCATCTTACAAAGGTGGGCTTTTTCTTAACTTGTGTATTAAACTTATAGAACACACATCCAAACACTCCAAAATTTAATAGCATGTTGACATTAGATTATTCCATACAATGGCAGGAGTTATCAATGGAACCGCACCAAACCCTGTTCGTCTAGCTGAGATGTGTGAACATCTAGGATCAGTATTGGGTCGTCCCTCTTGGCTACCCGTTATTTCAAAACAAAACCCACGGTACCTGACTTGGCCCTTAAAGCAGTCCTTGGAGAAGGCGCTGTAGTGGTAAGCATTTCAGCACATTCTTCCTCAGGACTATATGCATTGAAATGGTGATAGGTTAATAGGTTGTACTATACTGGTCAACCCGCACGATTTGGCTTTAATTAGCTATTAATCTTTCGCTCGCTATGCGCTGTTTAAGAAATGTGGCTTTTGGTAGGTATTAGAGGGACAAAGGGTGGTTCCTACTAGAGCTAAAGAGTTGGGATTCTCGTACCAGTATCCATATATCAAAGAAGCATTGAAAGCCATTTTAGCCCAAAAAGTTGTAGTTTGAGGAAAGATCATCACCACAGTTTTAATTATTTTTCTGCAAAGACGATGCCGTCTTCTTGAGAAACAAATCGTCAGAAAACCTGAAAAGCCAAAGATGGAACTTTGAATAAACCAAACACCAAAACACAATTGCAGCTTGCCAGCCACAACTTCATTTTGTATTCTTCTCATATGTTGTATGTATTATGAAACCTTACTCTTGTTGTAAAGGAAACATAAAGATGTTGCACTGAAACATGCTTTTAACCCGATGTGTTCTATAGCTTATATTGTCACTGTTCTGAAATTTGTTCGGTGGAAGACGTCTAAGAGGAGGTACCAAATGAAAAATATGACAATCACTCGAATTAAATTGATCCATATACCTTTCTAGTACTCGTGACTGAATTCTACACTCACTGGCAGTTTTTAAGTTGTAGACGGATTGTTTGGCCGGCAATGAACAGGCGGTATCAAATGATCATCTTGGTACATAAGAACCTAAATGAATTAACAGTTGCATGACGCACGTCAGTTTTCTGATTGGCGACTAAAAACATGATAAATTCTAAAGGATGGTCAATTGGATCTCAGAGACATCTATTAGCTAGATGCCTAGATACTTGTACATTTCCATGGCACATGGTCTTTGCTGGGATTTTTCGACAACTAAACTGCCCTGAAGGGGCAAACAAAGACGTGGAATAAATTATATCCCCAAGAAAACGCACAGAATGGTAGCGCAAGTTGGTTTTATGATTTCTCACAGAAATGTGTGTCAGGCTCGGTTTGTGTGACCGAGATGGGTGTTCAACATATAAACACAAAGTATAACAACCTAACACCAGGACCACAAGACGGAGAATTAAACAGTAACATTACTATACTTTTAGTTTCAAGTATAAGCCAATATTTAAATTAACAATGTAATCCTCCAAACATCGATAAAGTTCTTAAAGTTGACAGCTTAGCCCTTTAGGGAGTATTTTTTCCCTGAGAAGGCTTGGAACTTCGGTTCTTCCTTTGCCGGCTCCTCTTGTTTCGCCTCTTTAGCAACTTCCTGCAAACATAGAATAATAGTTATTGAGTTTGATCACCAACTAACAGCAAGTATCATCAAGAAAGGCCACCATACTGTCTCTCGACCAGCAATAGTAACTTATTTTTACTTTAATTATCAAACAGGAGACACTCAAATGACACCCATCTATACCTTTTGCTTCTGAGGGGCTGCTGCAGTACGGTTGGCATTGGTTCCAAACACGAGTTTTCCTTGAGTTTGGCGAGAGCCACTTTGTGAACTAGTACCAGCAGACGGAACTGCAGGCTGCTTCTGCTTGAAATCAGCAGGAGAAGAAACAGGTGGCGGTTGGTACTTCAAAGGTTTACCATCCAACCGTCTCCCTGATCCTGTAAATGGGTTAAACTTTGGTTCCTCAGGTGGAACTTCTTGCTCTGCAATTATTGAAATAAAATCAGTAAAAAAAGAGTAAATTGCATAAATCGTCCCTGAAGTTTGGCCAGATTGCATGTTTCGTCCGAAATGTTACGAAAGTGCAAGAATCGTCCCCACGGGAACACCTTGGTTGCAAAGTATTTGACTTGCACCAAAGGTTTCCCCAAAAGTTTCCTCACAAGGACGATACTTGCACCAAAGGTTTTTCCACAGGGACGATTCTTGCACTTTCGTAACGTTTGGGACGAAACATGCAATTTGGCCAAACTTTAGAGACGATTTATGCAATTTACTCGTAAAAAATGAATGGAATAAGATAAAGTCATGTAAAATACGAGCAGATTACATGCCAACATATATGTACCTTGAATAGGTGCCTTGCTTGGCTTCTCCGGTTCTTTGTAATCAAGGGGCGGAGCAAAGTCTACCTCGCAGTCGGTCTCAATGATTGTAATCGCATTTTTAGGCTTTGATTCAATGATATCAATGTAGTATTGTTTGTTGTTATACGCCACCATAATGCTATCTCCAGTTGTTAAGCATGAAAAGTTCCTCAGTGTTGTCTCTAAGCTGCAAAACACAAAGACATAATAGTTTGTAAATAATTAATATACGTAGCATAAAGGTGGGAATTTTGACACATTTACTGTAAACCATAGACATATGAATGAGTCAATCCGGATTGTGTATATCTCAAAAGGGTCACAAAGGTAAAATAGCTCAAACGGGTTAAAATTAGCGGATAGTATACTTTTAAATGCATACAACCTCCTAAATTGGTCTTATCTAAAGGGTTGCATTATTGTTGTAATAATAATGTTTCCAAACTCATTATTATTTCATTAATCATTTATGAAAATGGACAACAGTGCCGACCCATTTTCATATTGACCCATGCTAAAAATGACCGAAGCCAAATTCCCCCATTTGTCAACCTATAATTGAGTACCATGGGACCAGCTTCTTCAAACTTTACATTTGCTTTAGGGTTGGTATATTCAAAAAGTCCGATGTATGTGGTTGCCAGCTTGACATATGTACCCTTTGGCAGGTTCACTTTCTTGACTAGCAAAAGTCTCCCTCTTCTAAAAGAAGATTTTTCATCATCTGGATAAAGAGAAACAGTATGTGCAAATGAGCAGAACTTATAAGGTCTATAAAAGTAAATGGTAGATAGAATAACCTAACCGATAAAAAAGCGCAAAGTAGATAAAAAAGCGCAAAGTAGAATAAATCCGAGAAAAGTATACCCAATAAGGCATACATATCATGCCTTCTTCAGCACCCGAAACTCAAGAACCACCACAATGTGGGACATCTCTCAGTAGACTCATTGCGTAGCTCAAACAGCATTGGGTAATCAATGTGAAGGGAAGCTGCAGTAATAACGCTTGTTAGTCATTCTTTTTCACATATTATATTTCTAACTAGCGAAACTATATATAAATATTCTTAAAATTATCTGTATTCATAAACATACCGAGGCATCAGAGCAGATGGGGCATTAATACTGAAAGAAGCCAACAAGATTCAGTACCTGACATACTTATAAATATATACACAAAGCATGAATATAGAAAGTTGCTCACATTTTGTTCTCCAATTTTCTAATTTGCGGCTGAAACAAAAATAAAAAACCTTAACGTTAGAAATATAAACTCTTGTTCTTATAAAGAAATAAGATCTACTCACAGTTCGAAAATAGTTGCTTCCCATTTTCCTTGAAATTGCCTACCTTCTAGGCTTAATTAAGCATGCGCGAAAAATGTAAGGGTGTGTTTAGCGTAGAAATTTTTCTTCAAGTCTCTGTCTTGATTTTTTTAGAAAAAGGAAATTGTTTTTATCTCAAAAAAGTGTTGAAAATAAGAAAACGTGTTTAGATGATATTTTTTATAAAAATGAAAAGTGCAAGAAAAAATTTGTAATGAAACTGCAAGGAAAATGTTGAGAAGTATAAATAGCTCTTTTCAGTTTAATAGTTAGAATTTGAAACTTCAAATTTTCACTTTCTTAATGAAAGAAAGTAAAATTTTGTGACCACACAAGTTCCCAACTTTTTCAGTTTTTTGTGAAAACTTATTAAAAAAAATGCCTCGTTTCTCGCCATCGGCCAATTGACGCAACCCAAGTGTGTCGCAGTTATTAGTTTAGTCTCTAATTCAAGTGAGCAAGTGCTAGTCCATATTGCATAAAACTTAATTAATCAAATCAAAATACACATAATAAAGCTTGCTACCTTGTCCATGTAAGATGCCGAGTAGCATTTATATGTATTTTCAAAGGACCCTCCGCGATATCCAAATTCGTAAAACTGCTATTTACAAGCAACATAACAAATTTAAGGTGTAATACACGAATAGCATGTTCATGCTAGTAAATAACAATAACCCGATATAACAAGTAAGCTAGAGATGGACTCTCGAGCGAATGTTTAGATAATTGTGTTTTAATTAGTGCACATTAGTAGCTTCGAGAGTTGTTCCGTTTTAGAGCTTATCCAAATATTATTTGATTATTTGGGGGTAAAAAAAGAGAAGCTTTTTTGGATGTTTGGGATTGCTTATACTATGTTTTAAGCAGAAACGCAATTTCAAATAAGCAATCTAAACAGCCCGCGTATTTGTAGTTGCTTATTCCAAACTACCTATTACAATTCGGAATATCAACTCAGAATTCAATTTCTAAGACTTTTTTTTACTTAATCTAATCTCCTAAAAAAACAAATAAAAAAGACCACTAGAATATTAAAGTTGTGCAAGGTTGCTTTTTTAGTGCCTTATTGCAGTATCTAATCTAATTAGAAATAAAAATTATCTTTGGCTAAACAGACTAATGCTTTGTTTTTATATCTAAATTACATAGCAAAAAACAACCAGAAAAAAAACATATCATAGGATACATACCATGTTTTAGTCCTGGTACAACCAAAAGATCCACAACCTAAGGTCAAACACCCACAAACAAAAACATAAACACCGACTAAAAAAAAACATATGAGACAAAAAGTTCGTTAATTTAAGATTTTTTTACCTAAAAAGATTGTTATTGAGGTGCACGAATTCTTCGATAATTTAAATTAAATAAAAGATGGAGAGACAAAAATTAATGATATGCAGATGGATAGGTTTTGAGGTATGATGTGAATGTGCTAATGTGCGCAGTTGGCTTTCTGTGCAAGCTATAACTATATATACTTATCTTATTAGCCATTTTTTTTTTGACATGAGCCACAAACTTTTGAATTTTTCATAACTAAAATTACCATATTTACGTATTCGTTGATTTTAATATTTTCTTAATTTATTAAAATTACTAAATTTATCATTGTTTTATATAGAAATAAGTTTATTTAAAGAAACAAATTCACTGATCCGGCTGGTATTGCATCCTTGGAAAGTTTTATACAAGGTCAATTTGGGAAGCTCGATATATTGGTAACTGCCCCTGTAAAACCATAAGTGATGGGCCGAATTAATTAATATACAGATAGCGGGTCAGTTTAAGCAGCTATGATATGGTTTTATGATGTGCAGGTGAACAATGCTGGGATATCGAGTACTATCGTTGATGAAGAGTCGTTTTGGAGTTTAGACCTTTCTTTTCCAAGTGAGGTACGCCTTGTTCTTCTAATTAACTTCTAAGGTAGGAAATTAGTTATCGACATCTGTAAGTGTACATTTGTTCTAGTCTTGAAACACAATCATTTTGACTTGTAAACCGCAACACAAACTTCAGATCAACTGTTTGGAAATGAATGATTTTCCATTCTCGAATAATAGAGATATACAAAGTATGATGTTTTATGTATTAAGTTTTTCACTATGATATAGGTAGGGGTGAGCATACCGGACCGGACCGGAAGACCGGACCGAAGGTATTTCGGTCCGGTCCGCGGTCTGGTGTTTTGGACCAATTCGGTCCTCGGTCCGGTCCGGTCCGACCAAAAACCCGATGATAATGCGTGTAGGACCGGACCGGACCGAAGACCTACCCGGACCGGACCGACCCGGACCGGACCGTACCATTTCGGTCCGGTCCTCGGTCTGCCGTTTTGGCAAGTTTCGGTCTCGGTCCAAGGTCGGTCCGGTCCGGTCCTTGTACCGTGCTCACCCCTATTCCTACTTAGTTACTTACACAGTTACAACTATGTTATTGACCTGCATACACGATTAATTGGTATTAAAAGTGAATTGATCTCGATTGGTTTTCAGATCTAGGGTTTGAATAATCGAGCGTGTAAAATAATTGGTGTGTGTTTTTTAAGTTTTATTGTATGTATGAGTTTTGGGGAAAAAATGGGGATTCGTTTTGTTAAATTGATGCATAATTAATTATTACTGCTATTTTTTATTATTACTGCTATTTTTTTTATCTTTTTGAACAACATTATTACTGCTATACGAATTTTGAAAAGTTGATGCATAATTAATTATGATCGGTTCAAATAGTTGAAAAAACATTATTTTAACCAATATTTTTTAACGGGTTATTAATAGACTCGATCGAGCCATCAGGTCCGTGGGTCAACCCGTCTAGTCAACCCGGGTTTACATATTTTTACGCTTTTATATGTTTTTTTCCGTTTTTCTATGTTTTGTAC
>BQNB010145851.1:0-13416 GCA_026074375.1 Tanacetum coccineum
TATGCGCCGTATCCAGAGGGGTTTGATACGCCGTATAGAGTGTCTGGGAAGACAGACTTGTGTAACAAACAATTAAAATGACTGGGTTGTCTCCCAGGAAGCACTTTTGTTTCAGCTGGTCTTTAAGTTTGACCTTTTTCTTTTCTTCTTCAAGCAATGATTTTAGGATTTTAAACATGTAATCAATCAGTGAGTCGTGTTGCTGAACTTACTGCCAGTCATGATTCTATCACACACAAACAAACCGAGATCATTATATAATACATCAAAAAGGAAATCGGTAATCAACGTGTCATAAGTGTAATATACAGTACAGATCCACAAAAGATAATAATAATAGTGGAAAGAGATCAAGGGTCGGGCTGAGCATCGGTATGAAGGGCTGCGGAGGTGCTAGCATCGCCTGTCCTAGGCCTGACATGCCTCTGATAGGGCATCCGTGAGCTACCGATGAGGGTGCTATCGAATGCCTGATAAGTAAGGCCGCTGGCGTCCATGAGTTGTGTCATGCAGGTAATCAGCCAGGTGGAGACTCTAGACTGCTCGGTGGTAAAGCTCTCAACAACTCCTCGCAATCCTACAACATCATGCCGTAAATCATGCATCTCCTCCTTGATCCTCTCAATCATCTATGACATAGTCCAAGGCTGAGGAGCGGGTGGAGGTGGTGGAGGTACCTGTGCTAGTGTTGGAATCTCTGGAGCGACCTTCTCAATTGCCAGACCGGCCTCATCGGACTCATGGGTACCAGCCGCAGCAGCTTGCTGCCTTTTTGGTCCCTGGGCTACCCAAGCCCATGTGTCATCGTACCTCGTGCAGATGTTGAGCCTCTCAAGCTCATGTAAATCAATCAACGGGAGCTCTCGGGTGACTACCTGCAACCCTCTCAATCCCTCGTTACTGACAAGCCCAAAATGCATAGCCAAACGCCAAATGAAGTGTCCTCCTGACAGCCTGGCCCCGCTCTTCCTCCCCTCAGCATGCCTGAATAAATATTACGCTAATACATGTAGGACGTTAGTAGTCCCACGGTCCATGTTGCGGAGGTAGAAGAGATCAACATCGGTCACCTTCTCAGGTGCCTGCCCCCTACCAGAAATACTATAAGTAATCATCATCTGTCATAATCTCCTCACAGGGTCTCGAATAATAACATAAGAAGGGGCAGGGCCTAAGAAGTCTTTGCCAGACGAGATCTCAATCCAATAATCCCTAAGATCCCCCTTGTCGGGGATCAATCTATCACTGCCATCCCAGTAGGCTCCAAACCCAGCCTTTGCCATTTCCTGCTCCGTGTGTAATCCTAACACCAAGATAAACTATATCCATGTCATCCTCCTCCTAACACCTCCCAACTGAAAGCATAGTGTATCAGCAATGTCCAATCCTATCTTCGTATCACTCATCCTGCAAGTGCTGAGAAACTCCAGGATAAACTCGCGGACCAAAGTTGCTCGGATCCCAAATAGTCTCCTCCAAGCGTGACTCACGAACACCTCTGGCCCCTCTCCAGAATACACCATCCTTAACCTCACTGCCAAATCATGCCTCATCTCGGAAGTCAAACCCTCAAAACCTAACACATAAACCCGGTTAACCGGTCTGCTCCATATCGTCTCGAGCCTCTGCTTATAACTATGCCTAATCCCCTTTGTGTACTCCTCAATCTGGTATCTGAGCCAAGGGTGTCTCTGATCGGCAGCTGGTAATGGTGTCATATCTGAAAAATTAACCAGATTAGTAAACATAAATCATTCTGTATGGGGTCTGATATGGCATATTCATAGAAGGATACGTTGTATGTAAAGTTCTGAGGTCAATACGCCATATGTATTCAAGAGGATACGGGATATATCAGATCAATACGCCGTATCCAATTTATTGGATACGTCGTATTGAGGTTTAAATTTTGGGTAAAAATTAAGGCAATACGCCGTATCCATGTTACGTGTATACGTCGTATTGCTTCTGCAGTTTAAAATCAAAAAGGGGGTTTTCCCTTATTTCACCTAGTTTAACCCAATCATATTATGAACGCCATGTTTACTGAGTTCTAGTATCACAAAGGAGGGGGAAGCATATAATAGTAAAATAAACCCTAACTTAGAAATATAAACCCTAACCCTAATTCTAAATCGAAAAAGAAAGAAGGGAAAGGATTAAAACATACCGTGTGTTATAATCTAGATGATATAACAAGAAGTAGATTTGGGATTCAAGTTTTTAGGACGCGGTAAAAAAGTTTGTTTATGTAGGTAAAAGTGTATGTGTAAAACGATCCAGCGTATTAGCTGGGTTTTTATACCCACGATGGATACGCCGTATAGGGATTTGTCTGATACGGCGTATCAGACATTAAATTGATACGGCATATAGGTACACCTAAATACGCCGTATGGAGACCACCTTCTTCAAAGTTTTAAAGAAAACGTACCTTGGCCTCCGCAATTTTTGTATGAGGACCATCCTTGTAATACCGCTTAGGGTCAAACAGAATGCCAAACGACACATACAAATTTATAATGAGAAAGAATAGCACTCCGTTCACATAATAATTCCATATCACCATACTTACTTTTAAGTTTATGACAAAACTTCCCGTTCTGAAAGTTTTAATGATTTTATTGTGACTTGTTTCAGAAAGCCCATTTGCCCCAGGTGTAATTTCATTCCCCTCTGATGTTTGTTTTATATCGATATCATTATCATCATTGTCTTTTTCCGACTTTAAATCGTCGGGATGAATAATGTTGAATAGATCATTAAAGTGCAAAACATTCTCTTTATCATGTTCAGACAATAATGTTTCACCATTTAAATTAAATTCATCGATACGTTCAGAACTTACAAGACGTTTAATTTCAAGATCCGATTTAGACGTTAAGCCATCGTTATAAACAATGGCTGGAAATTCATTTTCAAAATCTTTAAAGTAGTCTAAATCATCAAAATAATCAACAGTAGGGTTGGGTGACGAAGGTATATTGTTATTATCATTTCCCGAATCCGTTTTTTAATCATTGACAGAAATTATTTTATATGAAAATAAATTTTCATCAAAAATTACCGTGTAATCTTCATCGTCGGATTCGTCTAATGAAATTCTGAAATCTACCTCGTTTTCGTTAGGAGGACATACCGTGGGCTCAGACGAGATTTTTGTTAATGTATTATCAAAGACAATGGCCGAAAATTTAGTTTCGAAGTCAATGGAACAGTCGTCCTCATCTTCATAGTTTTTCACTTTTCCGAACGTGGCAGTTTGCCGATTAAATGTTCGACCATGTCTTCAAGCTTTTTCTTCTTCAAGTCTGATGTATTCCTCCATGGTGATATTTGGGTCGTCCATTTTTACCTGTAATCAACTTGCAATAGAGAAAAAGGTGAAATGGACTAATACGTCGTATTCAGTAGACTGAATATGTCGTATTGAACATTGCATGAATTAAACAAACACTCAATGCGAATAAATATAAACAGAATTAAATAATTAGATTACACTAAACCAAACTAATTAAAGGTTAGAAATACTAATAAGAATAAGGATTAATTAATTCACTCCCCGGCAACGGCGCCAAAAACCTGATGTGTTGTCGTGTAGGGTCAATTATTTGATTATCAAGTTTTACATTTATATTTAGCCGACAAACCTAAAACAACACTTTAACGAGCAGTGTACCCAGTCAAGATGGAGTTCGCGGTAAGTAGGGTGTCGAACACTAAGAGTGGAACATTAATCCTATATTCTATCAGTGTTTTAATTAGTCTATTGGTCCAGTAATATGAAACACGATATAGAGAGCTATCCCGGTATCTAGATTACTTGGTCCGTATCACTAGATCCAGTTGAATGATAGGTCGCATATTCAAACACATAAACAAGTATGAGGTGATAAATATAATTAAACAATCAACGATAAATTAAGAAATCGATTTTAAAACATACCAAACATTGGACTTTCATTAAGATGGCTAATACCCGAGGGTATTAGCCCACAACCATTGTAATTATACAAGCGTAATCAAACAATGAAAATCGAACGATTAAGAGAGTAAAAATTACACGATGTCTTCTATGGATTCGTGATCGATGCTTGACCTTAGTGGAGGATCTTCTCTTCTAAAATTCGTCTTTTAGTGAGTATCATATAAAGAATAAGATATTGGCATCACGAAAACACTTTTTGAGTCTTCCTATTTAGAGTGTCCTGAAAAAGACTCGTATTCCGTAGATTTTGGCGAGGTTCGATAAAGGCGTAATGGGCGAAAGATTACCTTGGAGTGCGCCCTACGTTCATAATCAATCAGTGGTATCATTCCTAATTTACTTGATTTACTGTATCTTCGAATAGTTATCTTCATGGATACGGCGTATGCAGACACAACGGATGCGCCATATTGGGAATTGGTCAAACGCATTTTCTTGTGAAGTCTTGGCGCCGATACGCCGTATCTCCTTTGTTGGATACGGTGTATTGGTCAGAAATTAGTAATCTTCAAATATCTTCATTTTAGCTCCAAATTATGCGCCTTTTAGCTTGTCTTCACAAAACACTCCTGAATTACTGCATTTATCAACTTTAAAGCAATTAAGTACCAAATAATACAATAATTATATAAAAGTGGGCAAAACAGATGGGATAAATGATATAATAAAGTGACGTTATTTGATGTCATCAAAGCTTCAACAAGCTACTAACCAAAATCACTAAATAAGAATGACACAACCATTCTTATTACTAACAAAGAAAGAAGTAAGAACAAATTTCTAAACCAAGCCATCGAAATGGCAATAAAAGCTCTAGAAAATCGTCTCCTCAATGGTTAACATAAGAATGTGTTAAATCTGAAGATATTAAGCAAGAGACGAATAATAGGCATAGTCAATGCTATTTCTTTCAGCAACGTCTTCCAAATATCCTTCGCGGCTAACTTCCATATACGTCATATCAAGAACCATTAAAGAGCAGCATCATAAGAATGCACAGTACCCTTTAATATCCATGTCACTTCCATAATCACCCATTGACGCATGTGCATCAACACTTACCAGCAAATTAATACAGCCTGCTTCCATGCAAGCAAACCAAACTTGTAAACCTAGCTTATCAAGATGGACTTTAGCAGTTAGATAGGACAGTACTACCACCATCTTCCATCACTTCCATAGTTAGGGACGAAGCCAGGACCAAATATGACTGGGTGCACAAATGTTTTTTTAACGATAAGACTAGAAACACATTTCGATGTACCGGGTGCATTTATGATACATTTGGAAAAAATCGTTGTTTTTCTCAAAAATTAACACTACATCAAAAAAAATCATATGTGTCCCGGACACCCGCGGGACACCCCCTAGCTCCGTCCCTGTCCATAGTCACCACAACCCACAAACATAGTTGCAACCCCAACGATGAACATCATCACCGATTAGTGCAGCAGCGAACCAATACCAGCACCAAGAGTGAT
The DNA here is from genome assembly GCA_026074375.1 of Tanacetum coccineum. Taxonomy (NCBI): domain Eukaryota; kingdom Viridiplantae; phylum Streptophyta; class Magnoliopsida; order Asterales; family Asteraceae; genus Tanacetum; species Tanacetum coccineum. The sequence goes on from BQNB010145851.1 coordinate 5,470, forward strand.
AACCACACCACCCATGACAGCAAGACCACACATCGACAACGCTTCCACCTTCACAACCACAAAAATTCAAAATAATACCCACAAAACCCTAAAACCGCAATTAGGGTTTTGGTAATCCAAGAAAGATGAAAAGCTAATAACAAGTCGATGAACAATCACCAACATCAACCAACAACCATATAAACGAACCCCAAACTATAAAGGATTCGTTAAAAAGCCAATCAAAACCCTAATGTTTTATAAAGTAGTAACCGAATAAATCATATCAACGCTTATAATCAAAGATTAAAAGAACTAATAAGATCGATATAAGGCATACAACAAAGACAAGGATAATAAACAAATCAAGGGATGAGTGCGCTCAATCCATAACCACAAACAACCAGCGCCCACCCTAAATCAGAATAAAAAAGATGCGGCGCACATACAAATCGAAACCCTAATAGAAAGGTTTCGAAGAACATGATGGATAGATCAATCAAACAAGATCGATCAATCCAAATCCCTAAAACAATAAAGGTTTTAGAGTTCCAACAAGAAGGAAAGGTCAAAACCCTAACCCTTACAATCGACCAGCAAGAAAAAAGGATAGAAAAACGACGGCCAAAAACCCTACAAACACAAAAGCAACAAAACCTTAAAAGCTTAGGATCCCAATCAGACCATACCATAGACATGATTAGAGAGGGATTTAAACCTTAAAGAACGATTAGAAATTGATCAGAAAGGGTTTGAGGTTATGGCGGCCGAGTTTAGGGTTTTTCTCTCCCAAAGGGATTTCCGACTTCACTTACTGAGTTTCGTCTCATGAAGTGGTGAGGCTTTCTTTGTCTATGTAGAATTTTAAAAATGACTCATCGAATCTTTATTCATTTAGGGAAATCTTTTACACTTAGGATATTTTATATTCAAATCATAGTGAGAGACACTGGGCTCTGAATTGACTCAACAAACCTCACCTCAACGTCTTTTCTACAATCACCTTCATTAAATAGCTAGTAAGTATGGAATTTTACGTTGATCTAGCGCGTGCGTGTGTTCAATCTAATTATGTGTGGGGGCATGGATTATATTGTAGAAATCAGATGCATAAATTAACCATATATATTTAACTATAAGGATTACATGAGATTAAATAGTGACTAACCTAAATAAAACCTAGGAACTGGACGTGTCAAACCCAATGGGCTTACGGGTCGTTATTATCTAACACCCCCTCTCAACAAACAATGTTGCAGTAGTAAATATTGACAGGTTTTCAAAAAGAAAATATTGCTAAAACTAAAAAACAACCAAGCAGCTTCGGAGTGTCCCATAATGCAAACTCGGTGCTAGACGAAGTTTCAATCTGATGCAATCCAAAACTATATACTACAAACTATACGAAATTAGTCAAGTCTCAAACAGATGAACTAAAGTCGATGCAAAACCTAATATAAAAGCATAGTCGAGCCACACAATTATTGAAAAAAAACCATAGCATAACAGACAGAACCAGGTGCTGAGCACATTCCGACATATGCAGACACAATCAGACGACTGCATAACGAATCATACAGCGGTAGAGCGGAATCTGATCAACATCGGCAGACAAATACGAAACCAGGCAAATGCAAAGTGCATATGGAGGGTGGAATCAGACACAGCGGATGCAGAAGCAGGGTGGAATCAAACAAATGAAGAATTTTAAAGATATGAATCACTGAATCTTTATTCTTTTGGAGATTTTTTTTACACTTGAGATATTTTATATTGAAATCCTAAAGCGTATGATAGTATACAGTTATACACTGATCTAGTGCTTCGACTTAAAACCTCCAAGGAAAGACACTCTAATAAAAGAGATCAAGGTTTCATCCCACACTGATTCTTCATCGGAACAAGCGTTTTAAACCAAACTGGAATGATTGGGTCTTAAACCCCATATACTCTTGTAACTCTTGTTTAATCTCTTTGTAGCTTTTTATCTAGCTCCTTGCTAGTGTTGTTTAATAAAATTGCCATTAAAAAAAATGCGTGTGTTGGTGTTATTCTAGCTAGTGGTGTTTTTCGTGGAATCTTGAAAGTACAATTAAAGAAGTTTATAGCTCAAAAGTTAGTTTCTTTTTTTTTGAACGGCAAATTTTATTAAACGACTAGCAAGGCGCTAGAAAAATTACAAGGAAATTAAATAAGGAGTTTTAAACCAGTTCTCATGAGAAATAAAGCTAGAACATCGGTTAGCACACCAAAGAAATGAAACCGAGACGATATCGTCAAACAACATGGAATGCTTCGGCGGCGAAGGATCAAAAATGCACCTGTTACGAAAGGACCATATAGACCACCATGAAGTAAAGAAAACTCCTTCCAACAATCTTTTTGCCTTGCCCGATACACGAATGCTAGCAAACCAAGAATCCCAAGCGGCAAAAGAATCCATGTCTGACCAATTTAGGTTCCACCAGTTACATATTTTCCTACCAATAGCCTTAGAGAGGTCGCATCTGAAGAAAGTATGATTAACATTTTCTGGAAGAATGCCACACATCGGACATATATCATTGTCTAACGAGATCCCTCTATTGATAAGGTTGAGTTTAGATGGAAGCCGGTCAAGACGAGCTCGCCACACCATAACGTTAACCTTGATAGGGACAAACTTCACCCATCTGGTGTTTTCATTCAGACCAGGAAGAAAGATCTCATCTATGGCCAGGCGAATATCTTTCACATGAAACATACCATCACCATTAAGATCACAATACCAACGATCTTCTGAAGAAGAAAAACTTACCATATTAAATATAGCGAGAAGCTCAGCCCATTGATGACTTTCAACTCCATCTCGAATCTGTCTTCTAAAGGAAGCTGTGAGATCACTTCTTTTAGAATCAATAGTCATAGCTTTGTTTCTCTCTAAGGCGAAGATGCGAGGAAACCTAGTACAAAGAGGTTGATCAGTGACCCATTTATCCAGCCAGAATCTGGTCTTAACACCATTCCCAACACGAATCTTACAATGCGACTTGAAATTAAACCCTTTAGAAGACAAGTTATTCAGTTCTCTCAAAATAGAATTCCAACAAGAAGCGTATTTCAGGTCATGCGAGTCAACAGATTTTCCGTGGATGGCTTGAATACTATGATACCACAAAGACCCGTCTTTGGAAATAAATCTCCAATACCATTTAAGAAGAAGGGCGCGGTTAAGAGCAAAATAACTCGAAACACCAAGGCCCCCTCTTTTTTTCCCAGCCAACACATGTTTCCATGCAACCCAACTAATTTTCCTGTCTGCCGAGTCAGCTCAAAAGTTAGTTTCTAGTTTGATTTATAGTGGAAAGTACGTGAATTCTAATTGCAATAACCCTAAATCACTAAATTGCATTCTGTAAAAGAAAGATCTATGGAATGTATCATTGAAGAATTCAAGAAATAGCATAACATTATTCTGAGACACATTATTTGCCAGCATAAATGTGTGTTTTAACAGTTTATTGTTATTTTAGGTCAACAACGGGTTTAGATTTTCTTTCTTGAAATTCCTTGTACGTATGTAACGATTTTAATATTATGAAACGTAACTGCTTGACTCCAATAATAGAAATTTCAGAGTTTTGTAATTAAAAGCAAGGTTGGCGTGCTTTGTGACTTTTTGAAATGTTCCAATTCTTTTGTTTGTTTAATCATTTTTAGTAATGTGAGCAAGGTAACAAAATATAGCATTAAGAACACCTATTGTTGTTTCTTAAACACTCTTTTTTTTCGTTGACGTATAAATTTAGGGTGTGTCTAAACATACCAAATTAATCCACTAAACTTACAATGGTTAGTGTAATTATTAGTGTAATTATGATGTTTTTATCACTTTTTTCATTAAAGTTTCATATCATTATGTAATCATTATGTCTTTTTGCTTCTTTTTTTTAATAAGTAAGTAGTCATTACTTAATTTTTTAATAACATTTAACTATTTGATTAATTTCATATCTCTTTCTACTTTCATAATTAATTCATATATACTCTAAGCTACTGTTTGGTTGAGGTATATTGGAGGGAATTCATAGCATTTGCATTTTAATTTCATTGACTTAGAAAAAAATTTATAAACTTTTTTTTCTAGTTTTTTTTTTCAATTTTTTCTTGGTTTGTTGTTTTTTCAAAGCAAAGGATATCCATCACTTTAGTCGGATATGGTTGGTCACGTTCGGGTCGAGTCAAGGTTAAAAATTTCATACCCGAAACTGACCCTATTTGAATTCGGGTTAGTAGGATTCGTGTCAATTCGGGTCGGGCCAACTCAGGTCGAGGCCGTACGGGTTCGGGTCAACTCAGGTCGGGTCCGTTCGTGTTTGGTCAACCCGAATATTAGTGAAACATAATAAATTTGATTTTTTTTATCATCGTTTATATAAAAAATTTATAAAATTTATTTTAGAAAGATATTTATTTGGGTCAATCGGGTCGACCCGAAATCGAGTTACCAAAAATTTCAACCCGATACCCGACCTTATTTAGTATTCGGGTTACTCGGGTTGACCCGAATAAAATTTTTTACTCGCGTAACCGACCCGAATAGGCTTAATCGGGGTCGGGTCGGGTTTTTTGACACCCCTATCCGTCCCTCCTTAAAAAATTGCAATAATAAACAAAATGACAAATTTCAAAAATTATAGAATTCTGTCAACCAAACATGCGTAGGCATTTTAAATTCCGAAATTTTAAATTTTAAGAAATTAAATTTCCTAGAATTTAAAATTCCGGAATTTTAAATTAATGAACCAAACGGCACCTAAGTACTATTGAAAATGCTCAAGTCGTAATCCGTAATAATACTGTTAGAAATGCGTTAGCCTATTTGAGGCACACACGTATATATCGAGGGAACATTTAATATTTCACGAAAGAATTAGTGGTCGTTAGGTATACGTTAGACGCTTTTATAGAACTCTAGCTTTATAATAAATAATTGGTAATTGGACTTATATTTAGTAAATAACATTACACGACAACATATCCCTTGCTAAAAGGCCTTATTAGCTGGTCGAAACAAAATACATTTGTTTTTATCAAACTTGAGTACGTGTTATATTTATAGATTTTAGTGCATACTTTTTACATGGATACTTTTTACCAAGGCCGTCTCATGGATTTTAGTGGTCTCGTGTCATTACCACAAAGAGGCCCTAAAGCACACACATAATATATATACGTATGAGTAGTGCATGAGCTAATTAAACTCGAGTCTCATATCGTGCATATATATAATAGAAGTGCACGAAATTTGGTGGCCCTCGTGAAGCGGTGGTCCTGTGCAATCGCACCTCTTCCACTCCCCTAAAGACGACCCTGCTTTTTACCACAAGGAGATTGTTAGGATTTAAAATTGAGTATAAGATTGGAGAAAAAAATAAGTACACGAACATAATAACAGCTTATTATGCAATATCAACGTGAGATAAATACAAATAAAACAATAATACATTGAATATAGTGACAATATTGACGTCAACACAACGATACATAACAATTTTAATTTTAAGAAGAAGAAAAGAAAATTTTGCAGAGAAATATATACTACCTCTGTCCCGCATTAAGTGTCAAATTTGACTTTTTCAAGTCTTTTTTCTTCATCTTTGACCTTAATTATTTCTTTTTATGTTATATGATACTTGATGCAAAATATATGAATTGATAGAGTTTTGAATGTATTTTTCATTGGTATAATTTTCATTAAGTATTATATAACACAAACACAAATATTTACAGTCAAAGTTGATGAGAAAAGACCTCAAAGATTTCATTGTGGACACTTAATATGAGACGGAGAGAGTAACAGCAAAGACAAAATTAATTGTTTAGTAAAAAAGAATAAAAGAAAATTAATTTGATCATTACATTTATAAACGTAATCTCTCTCATCTTAATGAAAGAAACTATGATATTTTTAAAGTTTTGACTTAGTGGGACCCAATAATATTACTTTTTGTAGATTTAGTAGTGCCCTACCCGTTACCATAGAAAGGAGGGCGTGGCGTGCGACGAACCTCTAATTAATGGGAATACCATCAGCCATTTCCGACTAATACATCACATGTTTCATCGGTTGAAAACACAACTTGTTCGTGAGAAAACATAATGAAGTCAACTGAATTGTTAATCATCAGTCATCGCCCACAAAAGGCTTCCTACAAGATCAAACCTAGACTTGAAAGAAATTGATCATCACTCCAGTCGTTGCCGATTGAGTCAGAAGAGCATCTATTCGTGAAATGTGATGTAGCAAAAGATACTTAGAAAGGTGTCACTGATTGGTGGCAAATTAATAGCATCTCAGTCGCTACTCTTCAGGATGCAATCATTCTTGCTGATAATTATATATCTATAAGCGTGTGGACATGTATACGGTCCATGTTTCCCAGTCTTGAATTCTTGATACTTAGTATTTTTGCTTCTTTTGAGTTAATACAATAACATTGCATGTATGAATAAGAAATCATTGTCCTAAAGATACTTGATCTCGTTTATCGTCACATCATTTAAATCTTTTAACATATAACTTAATAATTCATATTAGTATATTGAAATTATATGTAGTTCCGTAACATCGATGTAAACATCTAATAATTCATATTAGCTTTGAATTGAGAGACAATATAACTTAATAATTCATATTAGTATATTGAAATTATATGTAGCTCCGTAACATCGATGTAAACATCTAATAATAATATGGTTAATTTTACTATAAAAATAAAATGCTTGATATTAAGACAAAGTCTAATATGTAATGTCACATTTCCAATCGGATTGCGTCTAATTTTGTACATGACTTTTAAGAAGTATTCCTACTAGTAAAATATAGTTTTTCATATGATCATATGTAGTATAATACTACAGTTTATTTTGCGTGTTAAGATATAAGAGGCAAATTAAATCGTGCCAAATCTAAGGATAAACATTGATTAGAAAGTGATGTCTAGATAGAGTCTTATGTATCCCCATTTTTTTTTGAACGGCAAAGATGGAATATATATAAAAAAGAGTCTAGCAAGACGCTAGAAACTAAAAGTACAATAGAGTCAACAAAAAGAATTACATAACATCAAAAAATGATAAAATCCCGAGACTTTAACTGCGAGGGAATCAAAAGGGATGAAAAAACTTTTGACACGAAGGCCGACGGATCGGTTTTCACTTCGGCAAAAGAAAAATCCCCCATCCCGGAGGCCGAGCCACCGGTTTTCACTTCGGGATGGATTTTGATGAAACCCCAAACAAGAACTGTATATTAATTATTAATTATATTTATAATAAAACAAAATATATTCAGTAGGTGTGGTCTAAACTGTATATTAATTATTAATTATATTTATAATAAAACAAGTCTGTTAAATAACATTAAAAGATACGGAATACCAAAAAGACAAAAAAAATATTCAAAAGAAGCACGTCACGCATTTGAAATAAACCAAGAACTACATTCATTCATCATTTTTTTTCTTTAAAATTGAAATGTCAACTTATTATTTTGATTTTATTGGCAAGATTGGGGAATATTATATTTAGAAAGCATAAAATTCCGTTATCCTATCAATCATCTTTTTAAGTTTAAACAATGAGAAATGATTAGTTTACTTGACAAAGTCGATGTACGGAACTTTAAAATTACCTTAAGATTTACAGGGTAAATGAGTTCATATCCGTGGCATTTATTTATGACCGAATAATTTTAATACTTTAATCTATTTAATATTATTTAATTTTACTAAAGATTTAAGTTCATTTTGATACCAAACATTTTGTGAGTACCGGGGGACTCATTCCCATCTTCATCTCATCCAATGAATTAGATTAAATTGTCTATTTACATTAAATGGGTATTTTTGTACAATATATATATATATATATATATATATATATATATATATATATATATATATATATATATATATATATATATAT
>BQNB010145852.1:0-16656 GCA_026074375.1 Tanacetum coccineum
TCACATCATTGTTTAATTCTATGAGCGATTTCTCGGAATCATTAGGATCATGATGGGATTGGTGAGAATACGAATCATGAGAATTTCGGTCTTTATTACCTTCAGATTGGATGTAATTTGCTTCATGACGTTTACACATTGGAGTATCATCGTTCCAGTGGTTTTTAGAAGCGTTTCCCTCTCTAAGCTCATTGTATTTGTTACGTATATCTTGCAATTCTTCATTTAAGCTTATAATTTAAGAATCCATAGCCTTCAATTTTTCCATAAATCAAGAATTATCAGTATTACTATCACTTCCATCGGCGAAGGAAATAGATTTACAATGATGTTCATTTTTAGATTTAATGGGCCAATTATTTTCTAAAAGGACTTTGTCCTCGAGAAATTAAAAAGCTTGATTTGGACTTTTATAGAGGAAGATTCCTCCAGTAGTTACGTCCATGATTCCTTGAGTGGGTTCGTCTAGACCGTGATAGAATATTTAAATAATAGCTCATTTGGTCAGACCGTGCCCATGACATTTTCAAAGCATGTTTTTGAGTCGTAACCAGGCTTCGGTTAGACTTTCACATACGTTTTGAGAGAAATTTCTGATTTCAAGTAAAAGATGGTTAAACAACAAAGGTGGAAAGAATTTGTTTATAAAAGCTTTTCTCATTTGTTCCCACGATGTTATAGACTCCTTATTAAGTTCGTTAAACCAGGTTTTAGCTTTATCGCACAAGGAAAAAGGAAATATCAAAAGCTTAACAGCTTCACTCTGCGAGTTTTGCCATATCTGAACATGTTGCAGATTGCGAGAAAATCACGGATGTGTTCATGCGGATCGGCCCGCAGATAACCATCGAATTTATTTTCCCGAATCATATTTAAGTGAGTACTATTGATAACAAAGTTGTCATCAACATCGAGTTGAATAATGGCAGAATTAGGAGTTGGTGCTACAGTCTTACCACTTTCCCACATGGGTTGATTATCAGGATCGAGAATTATTTGTTTGGGTTCGACATCCTCTTCAGGTATATTTATAACGACAAAGTCATTAACGGTAGAATTTTGAGTTGAAGATTTGTGTGATTCGAACTGAATGGATTCTTGTTGGATAATTTCAAATTTACAAGATTTTTTATTAATTTTTTATTAAATCTATATATTAGACTTACTAGTTGTTTTCTAAAAGATACTGGATTTATACATACGTTAAGTACTTTTCAAAAATACATTTATATATATATATAATTAAAGCTAATAGGATAATATTCAAAATAAAGTAAACTATTTTCATATATATATATATATATATATATATATATATATATATATATATTATATATATATTAGATATATTTTAATTTAATTATATATATCAAATAAGGATAAATAAATAAAAGATTTTTTTTTGAACAGGTACGGCGTACTTTAGGAAAAGTGCGTCGGCTTTTCTGGATTTTTTTTTCCGAATATTATGATAAACTAGATAATTACAAATACACAAGGCATATAATCAGATAAAATACAATTCTAAATGATTATAGAACTTAAGACTAGCAGATTGGGTGTTTTTCTTTTGTTTTTATATTTGAAATAAGACTCTGTTTGTGAAAATTTTGCAGAAAGTGCGACGCACTTGGTGTAAGTGCGGCGTACTTTCTGGGTTTTCAGGAAAACCGGCGCACAAATAGGATGTGCGGCGCACTTCCTGAAGAAAAAATGATTTTTGGTTTCTGTTTGCCAGAAAATGGTATGACGAGTTTGAAAATTTTGATTGTGAAACAAAATAGCATCAGAAATAAGCAACAAACTGATAACAACTTAAACAATTCCCCGGCAGCGGCGCCAAAAACTTTGATGTGTGCTTTCCAAGTTTTAAATTTATAATACTAGAAATACTGATTTTTACTAAAAACACAACACTCGGGAAGTATACCCGTTCGTGTATAGTATAGCTTTTAGGTAAGTCCAGGTCGTTCCACGGGAAGTGAAGTTTTCACAGTTTGAAATTAAGGTGCTAAGGCTAAAATGATTATCACGGATCAAATTAACCAAATCGTTTATATATCAGATAAAAGGATGATTCAAGTAAATGATTAAAGTATGTTCGTTTAGGCAATGGTCACTTAGATAATGATATGTTTAGAATAGTGTTTATAAGTCTAGAAAATAAAGTTATCACAAGTTATAAATCCTTTCGGTCTTTAAATATAACAAGTGATTATATCGATTAATAATAATAAATCCTTTCGGCCTTTATAAGTTATTATAACCAATATAGTAAATGGAATGATAAAACATAAGTTTAAAAGTATCCTTTCGGCCTTTACACTTAGAAAATCATGTTTAATCATTTCAATAAACACATATCCAAATGCTCCACATCAAAGATCACAATATGCCCAAACAAACATAAGATTACTACTCCATGATCAGAGTAACAAAACACTTAACATTCATCATGGATTCAACAAAGATTATATTCAAAAGAGTAACAAGATTCATACCAATTCCATGAGCAAAGTATGGTGATTTCACAAGAATTTCCCGAGAACACTTTATTATATTCAAAGCAAAATCCGGAAACTAAGAACAATTCCGTCGCAATCGCTTATAGATTCGAAATAACACTACAACTATGCTTCTTTGATGGATCAAAACCTAAGAACAGTGATGAACTTCAACCAAGACTATCCAACTTCTTCAAGAACTTTGATTCTAATGGTGGTGATGATTTGTGTTATCAAGGTGGTTTGGATCAAAGGTTCTCAGGCCTTTATCACCAAAAACACCCCTTCAAAGGGTTCCAAACGAATAGGGGATTGTGTGTGAGAGTTGTGTGAGATATGAGAGGCAAAGGGGCCTTATATAGGCTGTTTCGGGGGCCAAGTGCGACGCACTTACAAATAAGTGCGGCGCACTTGAGGTGTAAATGCTATCTTCATTAAATGGCATTAAATTCTCTTAAATTCGTACAAAAGTACGTCGTACTTTTTTAGAAGTATGCCGCAAATTTAGTACTTTCAGCACTTGGTTTTTCACGTGGTTGTGGACAACTGAATTCTCTTCGCGTGGCTACTTGAATCAACTAAAACGGAGCTCGTATGACTGAGTTATGATCAAAACAGTGAACAAAGCTGTTTAGACCAAAAGTGCGCCGGTTTTTGGGTAAGTGCGGCGCACTTTTGGTATTTTCAGTAAGTGGCATTTTCCAAATTTGTAGATAATTGAATTCTCTTTCCGTGGCTGCTTGAATCAACTCAATCCGAGTTCGTATGCTCTAGTTATGGCCAAAACAGTGGACAGGTGTCGGGGATCTTTATCTTGAGTTTACTTCTTCGTTTAAGCTTCTTATCTTCGTGTATTCTTTCATTTTCTTCCATGACACATGCCTAGAACATATAATAGCAAATATACTTGATTAAGTATTTAAAGTTCACGAGAAATGATCAAATAAATGCAAATAACGCCGCCGAAAACTTGTATAATTTAGGCGTTATCAAATCCCTCTACACTTAGCTTATTGCTTGCCCTCAAGCAATGGAAGCGAAAAAACAAGATCATTTAGACATATAACAGAGCACCTCACTTAGGAAAAGTGTTTGTTTTTGAATTCACACAAGTCACTCAGATAGGGTTTTATATTTGTGAAGTCACTCAATTGCACATACCTTAATCAAGTCGCTACTATATGCTTGTACAAACACATAAACATGCCGTGCGACGTGACACGCTAGACAGAATCTCAAAGAGGCAAACGTGATATGAATAGTGGTGAGTAGCATATACTTGATTCCATGTGCCATAATTTTGCCTTATACTTCGAACTTTATTATTTTTTTCTCTTTTTTTTCATAATAATAATATTTTTTTTCATTCCAGATACTGCGATAACTAAGGCTAGCACAAAACTTCTTCTTCATTTAGCACATTTTTCTTGCTTTTGGGATACATTGGGGATCTCAACACTAAAAGCAAGTGATGCAGATACATGATTACATAGGGATTTATTTCACCTCTTATCATACGACTTTGTCTATAAATTAACCTCACTGCGGTCTAGTAAAGGATGATCAAGCACAAGTTCTGGATCTACTAAATTACCGGTCTACTCATATAACTTTATACCAGTATCAATGTTCTAGAAAAGGCGACAAAGACCATACGTACACATCCGTAACGACGGAATAGACACATATGACTGCATTCAACCCTAACAAGAAAAAGCTAAAGGCAAAAATTATCTTGGGTATCAAAGATGGATACCCGAATTCCTTAAGATCTAGAGGCGAACCATACAATTTAAGTAGGTTGATTTTGTGCCAGTTAAAATGTCAATCCGGTTGGATTGCCTTACTAAGAGTATGCATTTTTTAAGATTTTAGAAAAGCAATATATAAATTTTTAAAATTTTTAAATCTTCCAGAAAATATCAGTTGAAATTTTGAAAATTTCTGCAGGGCAAACATGGAGGGACATGATTAATTTTTCCTATTTGCTATCCCTCCACACTTAAGTTGAATATTTCCCTCAATGTGAGAACTGATAAATATAGAAAATAGGGAAAATTAATGGAAAACGGTACTTCCAGGGGCATAGAGAGATATAGCTACGTTGGAGCTATCCTTGAGTGATTCCATTACGTTCTTTTTTTATGAGGAGGTAGAGCTCCTCCACACTTAAGTAGAGCATTATGCGTAAAATTGAAACTTCCCAGGGCTCATAAGTGCTTGGCTGAATTATGAAGGATATGGCGCGAAACGAAGTGCCAAGCATGTGTGTTCTACCACATGTAATATAAGTCTCTAATTATATAATTCTCCAAGTGTAAAATGCCAACCACACCTCCAAGCTCCACCTGCTTTATTTAATCTGCATAATAAACACAACTATAAGAAAAACATTAAATATAAAAGCGCACTTTCGTAGGCACCACGATTGCATCTAGCATATGCAACAAGCCTTTAAACCCCTCAGTGTCCCTAGTGGACGAGTTATAGTCTCGTGAGGGTTTCCAGCGAACACACCCACAAAGTTTGATAAATTTCTTTTTGGAAGCAGAAATCGAGATACGCGACACATCGGCCGAATGCGTAACATACTTAAAGACTGCAAAGTTTTTTGATTGTTTTATATATATATATATATATATATATATATATAGAGAGAGAGTAAGGATCAAATGAGAAGAAAACTTATAATGAGAATGATAAGAAGAAACCACAACCACACATTTCAGATGCACCTATAAAAATGCATGCATCGCCCTTAAAATCTCCATCCTATTTAAAATGTGCTAGAAATCTTCTTATCTATCTCATTATAATTTTTCTTCTCAACTTGATCCCTACCTATATATATATATATATTAGCTTTTTTATAGGTTATTATTCTTTACTATTACTACTATTACAATTTATTATACTTAACATGATTTAAGATTCCTTCATGATACGTTTAAGTGGGACGATCCACTCTTAAGCTTGAGGATATGGTATTTTTGGAATATATTCACGGAATAGATATTTTTTTGTTTTTACCACATGATAGCCTTTTTTTGTTGTCTTAACAGGTTTATCTTTTTCGGTTTTATTGTTAACGAGGATAGGAGGTGGTGGATCTTTTTGAGTTTTTAGAGAATCATCGGACTATCCACTCTCAATGAATACGTCCATTACAGTTCGTTTGAGCTGAAGGAGAGAGGGTCCAGTCCAATTGGTTTGTTCTGAAGAGATGTTTTGAGACTTCTCCCACTCATCTATTTTCCTTTCCATGTTTTTAAAGATAGTTTGAAAATTCTTTTCATTTTGCTTCATCTTTAAAATCATATCGTTAATATTGTTTTTGAAAAACATATTTGTAACTCTTTGACCATCCAAGAATTTTGTGATTGATTTTTTGAAATATGTTTTAGATTGAGGTTCTTGGTTAATTGTTTCAAACTTTTTGTTAAGTAAAACACCGATGGTTTTATGATCGTCTCTGTCATATAGTTTCCAATGAACGGTTCTCATGCTACGGATACATCTTTTGAAATCTTCGAGGTCATTTCTCACATCATTGTTTAATTCTGTAAGTGATTTCTCAGAATCATTAGGATCATGAAGGGATTGGTGAGAAAACAAATCATGAGAATTGCGGTATTTATTACCTTCAGATTGAATGTAATTTGCTTCATGACGTTCACACATCGGCGTGTCATCATTCGGGTGGATTTTAGAAGCGTTTCCCTCTCTAAGCTCATTGTATTTGTTACGTATATCTTACAATTCTTCATTTAAGCTTATAATTTGAGAATCCATAGCCTTCAATTTTTCCATAAATCGAGAATTATCAGTATTACTATCACTTCCATTGGCGAAGGAAACAAATTTTCGATGATGTTTGTTTTTAGATTTAGTGGACCAATCAAGGTTAAAAAGGACTTTGTCCTCGAGAAATTGAAAAGCTTGATTCGGAGTTTTGTAGAGGAAGATTCCTCCGGTTGTTATGTCCAGGATTCCTTGAGTGGGTTCGTCTAGACCGTGATAGAATATTTGAATAATAGCTCCCTTGGTCAGACCGTGCCCATGACATTTTCGAAGCATGCTCTTCAGTCGCAACCAAGCGTCGGTTAGACTTTCACATACGAGTTGAGAGAAATTTTTTATTTCAGGTAAAAGACGGTTAAACAACGAAGGTGGAAAGAATCTTTTTATAAAAGCTTTTCTTATTTGTTCCCACGATGTTATAGATTCTTCATTAAGTTCGTTAAACCAGGTTTTAGCTTTATCGGATAGGGAATAGGGAAATATCAAAAGCTTTACGGCTTCACTTTGAGTTTTCATCGTAGATTGAAAACAGTTCATGATAGCGAGAAATTCACGGATGTGGTCATGCGGATCGGCCTGTAGACAACCATCGAAATTATTTTACCGAATCATATTAAGTGATACTATTGATATCAAAGTTTGTCATCAACATCGAGTTGAAATCACAGAATTAGGAGTCGGTGCACAGTCCTTAGCACTTACCCAACAGGTTGATCACGGGATCGAGGATTATTATTTCTTAGAGTGGTAAATTTGGTTCTGGTTTGACATCCTCTTCAGGTATATTTATAATGATAAAGTAATGGTAGAATTTTGGGTTGATGATTTGAATGATTCGATCTTTGACAGAATTATTTCGATAAGTTTACAAGAATTTTTTATTAAATTTTATTTAATTTGTATATAACTTACTAGATCTGTTTCCGAACGATAGGGGATTATATACAAACGTAAAGCATATTGCAAAAAGACATTTTATATATAAAGTTAAGGCCAATAAGGAATAATATTCAAAATAAGTAAATTATTTCATTTTTTATAAATTTTTTATTTTATGGATTTATATATATATAATATATATATAATAAGTATATATCGTAATAATATATATGTTAGTTTAATTATAAAACAGCAAATATGGATAAATAAATAAAAGTTTTTTTTTAATAGGTGCGGCGTACTTTAGGAAAAGTGCGCCGGCTTTTCTGAAAATTTTGTGTTTTTTTTCAAATATTATGATAAACTAGATAATTACAAATACACAAGGCATATAATCAGATAAAATCTAATTCTAAATGATTATAGAACCTAAGACTAGCAGATTGGGTGGTTTTGATTTTGGTTTTTGAAACAAAATTTTGTTTGTGAAAAATCTATAGAAAGTGCGGCGTACTTTCTGGGTTTACAGGAAAACCGGCGCACAAATAAGATGTGCGGCGTACTTCCTGGAGAAAAATGATTTTTGTTTTTCGTTTGCCAGAAAACGGTACGGCGGGTTTGAATTTTTTTTTAAAACAAAATAGCACCAGAAATAAGCAACAAACTATAACAACTTAAACAATTCCCCGGCAGCGGCGCCAAAAACTTGATGTGTGTTTTCCAAGCTTTAAATTTATAATACTAGAAATACCGATTTTTACTAAAAACACAACACTCGGGAAGTATACCCGTTCGTGTATAGTATAGCTTTAGGTAAGTCCAGGTCGTTCCACGGGAATTGAAGTTTTCACAATTTGTAATTAAGGTGCCAAGGTTAATAAGATTGTCACGGATCAAATTAACCAAAACGTACATAAATTGACTATTGCAAAGAAAGCAATTAAAGGATGATTCAATCAAATGATTAAGGTATGTTTGTTTAGGCAATGATCACTTGGATAATGAAGTGTTTAGGATAGTGTTTATAAGTCTAGAAAATAAAGTTATCACAAGTTATAAATCCTTTCGGTCTTTAAATATAACAAGTGATTATATCGATTAATAATAATAAATCCTTTCGGCCTTTATAAGTTATTATAACCAATATAGTAAATGGAATGATAAAACATAAGTTTATAAGTATCCTTTCGGCCTTTACACTTAGAAAATCATGTTTAATCATTTCAATAAACACATATCCAAATGCTCCACATCAAAGATCACAATATGCCCAAACAAACATAAAATTACTACTCCATGATCAGAGTAACAAAACACATAACATTCATCATGGATTCAACAAAGATTATATTCAAAAGAGTAACAATATTCATACTAGTTCTAAGATCAAAGTACGGTGATTTCACAAGAATTTCCCAAGAACACTTTATTATATTAAAAGCAAAATCCGAAAATAGAACAATTCCGTCCACAATCGCTTATAAATTCAAATAAACACTTAACAACATTCATCTTGATGAGCAAAACCTAAGAACAATAGAACTTGACCAAAGGCTAATCTAACTCTTCAAGAACTTTGATTCTAATGGTGGTGATGATTTGTGTTATCAAGGTGGTTTGGATCAAAGGTTCTAAGGATTTTATCACCAAAAACACCCCTTCTAAGGGTTTCAAACGAATAGGGGATTATGTGAGATATGAGAGGCAAATGGGCCTTATATAGGCTGTTTCGGGGGCTAAGTGCGGCGTTTTTTGGGGCAAAAGTGCGCCCCACTTGCATAAAAGTGCGCCACACTTAGTGCATTAATGTTGTCTTCATTAAATGCCCGACTTTTAAGTTCTGGTGGAAAAGTGCGCCGCACTTTTTTACAAGTGTGCCGCACATTTGGCATTTCCAGCACTTGGTCTTTCCCGTGGTTGTAGATAACTGAATTCTCTTCGCGTGGCCGCTTGAATAAACTAAAACGGAGTTCGTATGACCGAGTTATGATCAAAACAGTGAACAAGGCTGATTAGACAGAAAGTGCGCCGGTTTTTGGGCAAGTGCGGCGCACTTTTTGTATTTTCAGCAAGTGGCCTTTTCCAAAGTTGTAGATAATTGAATTCTCTTTCCGTGGCCGCTTTAATCAACTCAATCTGAGTTCGTATGCTCCAGTTATGGCCAAAACAGTGAACAGGTGTCGGGAGATCTTTATCTTGAGTTATTTCTTTGTTTAAGCTTCAAATCTTCGTGTAATCTTCCACGACACGTACCTAGAACATATAATAGCAAATATACTTGATTATGTACCAAAAGTTCACGAGAAATGATCAAATAAATGCAAATAACGCCACCGAAAACATGCATAATTTAGGCGTTATCAATCCCCTTCACACTTAGCTATTGCTTGCCTCAAGCAATTAAATCGAAAAGACAAGATCATTTATCGTGACGTGAGAAAAAAAATCATTAGCATTAACAAGTGTTTACCATTTTTATAACTTTTCAGGCATAGACATATAACAGAACACCTCACACAGTAAAAGTATTTGTTTTTGAATTCACACGCGTCACTCAGATAGGGTTTTATATTTATAAAGTCACTCAATTGCATAGACATAATCTATGTCGCTACCATATGCTTATACTAGACACATAAACATGCCCGTTGCGGCGTGAGCACCTAGACAAAAATCTCAAAGAGGCAAAACGTGATAATGATGAGGGTGAATAGCAAATACTTGATTTCATGTGCCAGAACTTTGCCTTATACTTAGAACTTTATTATTTTTTCTTTTCTCTTTTTTTTTGATATTTCTTTTCATTCCAGATACTGTGATAACTAAGACTGGCACAAAACTTCTACTTCATTGAGCACATTTTTCTTGCTCCAGGGATACATTGGGATCTAACAATAAAAGCGAGTGTTGCAGATACATAATTGCATAGGGATTTATTTCACCTCTTATTATACGACTTTGTCTATACATTAACCTCACTGCGGTCTAGTAAATAATAATCAAGCACAAGTTCTAGAGCTACTAAATTACCAGCCCACTCAAATATAATGATAAACCAATACAATGTTTCCAGAATGGCGACAAAACCACATATACACATCCATAACGATGGAATAGATACATATGATTTCTCATTCCTTAACTCGAACAAGCTAAAGGCATCAATTATCTTAGGAATCAAAGATGGATACCCGAATTCTTTAAGATCAAGAGGCGAACCTTACAAATTAAGTGGGTTAATTTTTGTGCTAGTTAAAATGTCAATCCGGTTGGATTTGCCTTACTAAGCGTATGCATTTTTTTAAGTTTTTGGAAAAGCAATATATAAATTTTTTAAATTTTCTAGAAAATATCAGTTGAAAATTTCTGCAGGGCAAACATGGAGGGACATGATTAATTTTTCTTATTTGCTACCCCTTCACACTTAAGTTGAACATTGCCCTCAATGTGAGAACTGATAAATATAGAAAATAGGGAAAATTAAGGGAAAACGGTACTTCCCGGGGCATAGAGAGATATAGCTACGTTGGAGCTATCCTTGAGTGATTCCATTACGTTCTTTTTTTTGTGAGGAGCGAGAGCTCCTCCACACTTAAGTAGAGCATTATGCGTAAAATTGAAACTTCCTGGGGCTCATAAGTGCTTGGCTGAATTATGAAGGATATGGCGCGAAACGAAGCGCCAAGCATGTGTATTCTACCACATGTAATATAATACTCTAACTATATAAGTCTCCAAGTGTAAAATGCCAACCACCAATCCGAACTCCACCTGTTTTATTTAATCTGCATAATAAACACAACTATAAGAAAAACATTAAATACAAAAGCGCACTTTCGTAGGCACCACGGTTGCATTTAGCGTATGCAACAAGCCTTTAAATCCTCGTTGTCTGAGGGGAGAGTGATAGTCTGTGAGGGTTTAAGCGAAACACACCCACAAAGTTGATAAATTTCTTTTTGGATGCAAAAATCGGATAAGCGACCACACCAGCCGAATGCGTGACATACTTAAAGACTGCAAAGTTTTTTTGTTATATATATATATATATTAGTTTTTTATAGGTTTTATATTTATTTACTATTACTACTATTATTATTATTACTATACTTAACTCGATTTAAGATTCCTTAATGATACGGTTTAAGTGGGAATGATCCACTCTTAAAGCTTGAGGATATGGTATTTTTGGAATATATTCACGGAATGGATATTCTTTTGTTTTTACCACGTGATAGCCCTTTTTGATGTCTTAATTGGGCGGTCTTTTTTGATTTTATTGTTAACGATGATAGAAGGTGGTGGATCTTTTTGAATTTTCGAAGAATCATCGGACTTTCCACTCCTGGTGAATACGGCATTCACGTTGTCAGTTTGAGCTTGAGAAGAAGGAGGAGGGTTAGTCCTATCGGTGTGTTTTGAAAAGTCGTTTTGAGACTTCTCCCACTCATTTATTTTTCTTTCCATGTTTTTAATTTTAGTTTGTAAATTCTTTTCATTTTGCTTCATCTTTAAAATCATATCGTTAACATTGTTTTTGAAAAACATATTTGTAACTCTTTGACCATCCAAGAATTTTTTGATTGGTTTTTCAAGATTTGTTTTAGTTTGAGTCTCTTGGTTGATGGTTTTAGACTTCTTGTTGGGTAAAACACCGGTAGTTTTACGATCTTCGCTTTCATAGAGTTTCCAATGAACAGTTCTCATGCTACGGATACGTCTTTTGAAATCTTCGAGATCATTTTTCACATCATTGTTTAATTCTGTGAGCGATTTCTTAGAATCATTACAATCATGATGGGACTGTTAGATAGAGTCTGAGGAATATCGTTTTATTACCTTCAAATTGGATGTAATTTGCTTCATGATGTTCACACATCGGCGTGTCATCGTTCAGGTGGTTTTTAGAAGTGTTTCCATTTCTAAGCCTATTGTATTTGTTACGTATATCTTGCACTTCTTCATTTAAGATTATAATTTGAGAATCCATTTTTATAGTTAGAGATGCCAATTTTTTCATTAATCAAAAATTTATCATTATTGCTATTACTTCCATCGGCGAAAGCAACAGATTTTTGATGATGTTCGTTTTTAGATTTAATGGGCCAATCATGGTTGAAAAGGACTTTGTCCTCAAGAGGTTGAAAAACTTGATTTGGACTTTTGTAAAGGAAGATTCCTCCAGCTGTTACCTCCAGGATTGCCTGAGTGGGTTCGTCTAGACCGTGATAGAATATTTGAATAATAACTCCTTTGGTCAGACCATGCCCATGGCATTTTCGAAGCATGTTCTTCAGTCGTAACCAAGCGTCGGTTCGACTTTCACATACGAGTTGAGAGAAATTTCTGATTTCAAGTAAAAGACAGTTAAATAGCAAAGGTGGAAAGAATCTATTTATAAAAGCTCTTCTCATTTGTTCTCACGATGTTATAGACTCTTCATTAAGTTCGTTAAACTAGGTTTGGCTTTATCGCACAAGGAAAAAGAAAATATTAAAAGTTTTACAGCTTCACTCTGAGTTTCACCGTATTTGAACATGTTGCAGATTGCGAGAAATTCACGGATGTGGTCATGCGGATTGGCCCGCAGATAACCATCGAATTTATTTTCCCGAAACATATTTAAGTGAGTACTATTGATAACAAGTTGTCATCAACTGTGTTGAATAATGGCAGAATTAGGAGTCGGTGCTACAGTCTTAGCACTTTCCCACATAGGTTGATCATCGGGATCGAGGATTATTATTTCGTGGAGCGGTAAATTTGGTTCTTGTTCGATATCTTCTTCAGATATATTTATGATGATAAATTCATTAACGATAGGATGTTTGCTGGAAGATTTGTGTGATTCAATATGAATGGATTCTTTTTGGATAATTTTAAATTTATAAAACCTTTTTATTTAATTTATATATTAAACTTACTAGTTGTTTTCCGAAAGATAAATGATTTATACATACATTAAGCATTTTGCAAAAAAGAATTATGTATTATTAGTTAAGGTAATAGATATATTCAAAATAAAAATAAATTGATTTTCATATATCATTTTTTTTTTATATATATTAGATATCTTTTTGTTTTATTATATTAGCAATAGAATAAATAAAATAAAAGATTTTTTTTTATAGGTACGACGTACTTTAGAAAAAGTGCGCCGGCTTTTTTGGAAATTTTATGTTTTTTTTACGTATATTATGATAAACTAGATAAATTACACATCCACATGGCATTAATCAGATATAATACAATTCCAAAAGCTTTAAAAGAAACCCAAGACTAGCAGTTGGGGGTTTTGTTTGGTTTTTTTTTTTTGAAATAAAATTCTATTTGTGAAAATTTGCAGAAAGTGCGGCGTACTTAGGTAAATTTTCACAAATAGAATTTTATTTCAAAAAAAAAACCAAAACCGGCGCACAAACAGGATGTGCGGCGTACTTCTTGAAGAAAAATGATTTTTGGTTTTCGTTTTGGCCCAGAATAACTAAAAAACGGGGGTGTGGCGGATTTGAAATTTTGTGAAACAAAATAGCACTAAAAAAGCAACAAACTGATAACAACTTAAACAATTCTCGGCAGCGGCGCAAAAAACTTGATGTGTGTTTTACAAGCTTTAAATTTGTAATAGTAGAAATACCGATTTTTATTAAAAACACAACACTCGGGAAGTATACCCGTTCGTGTATAGTATAGCTGTAGGTAAGTCCAGGTCATTCCATGGGAATTGAAGTTTTCACAGTTTGTAATTAAGGTGCTAAGGTTAATAAGATTGTCACGGATCAAATTAACCAAAACGTACATAAATTGACTATTGCAAAGAAAGAAATAAAAGAATGATTCAATCAAATGATTAAGGTATGTTTGTTTAGGCAATGATCACTTGGATAATGAAGTGTTTAGGATAGTGTTTATAAGTTTAGAAAATAGAGTTATCATAAGTTATAAATCCTTTCGGCCTTTAAATATAACTATAGAAAATCATGTTTAACCATTTCAATAAACACATATCCAAACGCTCCATATCAAAGATCACAATATGCCCAAACAAACTCCATGATCAGAGTAACAAAACACATAACATTCATCATGGATTCAACAAAGATTATATTCAAAATAGTAACAAGGTTCATTCCAATTCTAAGAGCAAAGTATGGTGATTTCACAAGAATTTCCCAAGAACACTTTATTATATTCAAAGCAAAATCCGAAAACTATGAACAATTCTGTCACAATCGCTTATAGATTCGAAATAACACTACAACTATGCTTCTTTGATGGATCAAAACCTAAGAACAATGATGAACTTCAACCAAGACTATCCAACTTCTTCAAGAACTTTGATTCTAATGGTGGTGATGATTTGTGTTATCAAGGTGGTTTGGATCAAAGGTTCTCAGGCCTTTATCACCAAAAACACCCCTTCTAAGGGTTCCAAACGAATGGGGGATTGTGTGTGAGAGTTGTGTGAGATATGAGAGGCAAAGGGGCCTTATATAGGCTATTTTGGGGGCCAAGTGCGGCGCACTTACAAATAAGTGCGGCGCACTTGAGGTGTAAATGTTGTCTTCATTAAATGCCTGACTTTTCAGTTCTGGTGGAAAAGTGCGCCGCCACTTATTTGTAAGTGCGCCACACTTGGCCCCGAAATAGCCTTGTATAAAGCTCCTTTGCCTCTAAGATCTCACACAACTTCACAACAATCACCATTCGTTTGTGAAACCCTTAGAAGGGTGTTTTGGTGATAAAGGCCTGTGAACCTTGATCCAAAACCACCTT
Source organism: Tanacetum coccineum (assembly GCA_026074375.1). Classification (NCBI taxonomy): domain Eukaryota; kingdom Viridiplantae; phylum Streptophyta; class Magnoliopsida; order Asterales; family Asteraceae; genus Tanacetum; species Tanacetum coccineum. The sequence continues at coordinate 14,961 of BQNB010145852.1, forward strand.
GTAACAACATCATCACCACATTTCGAAATCAAAGTTCTTGAAGAAGTTGGATAGTCTTGGTTGAAGTTCATCATTGTTCTTAGGTTTTGATCCATCAAAGACGCTAGTTGTAGTTGTTTATTTCGAATCTATAAGCGATTGTGAGAATTGTCATAGTTTTCGGATTTTGCTTTGAATATAATAAAGTGTTCTTCGGAAATTCTTGTGATATCACCATACTTTGTCTAGAATTGGAATGCCTTGCTTACTATTTTGATATAATCTTGTTGAATCATGTATGAATGTTATGTGTTTTGTTACTTCTGCTCATGAGTTTGATTCGGGCATATTGTGATATTTGATATGGAGCGTTTGGATATGTGTTTATTGAATGGTTAAACATGATTTTTATAGTTATATTTTAAAGCGATAAGGATTTATAACTAGTGTAACGCTATTCTAAACTTTAAAACACTATTTTAAACACTTCATTATCCAAAGTGATCATGCACTAAACAAAACATTTTTTTTTTTTTTTACCTAATCATTTGATTGAATCATCCTTTTATTTCTTTCTTTGCAATAGTCAATTTATGTACGTTTTGGTTAATTTGATCCGTGAACAATTATTAACTTAGACCTTAATTTACAAACTGTTGAAACACTTCATTCCCATGGGAATGCCTGACTTCTACAGTATATATACACGAACGGGTATCTTCCCGAGTGTGTGTTTTTAATAAAAATCGGTATTTCTATATTACAAAATTTAAGCTTGTCAAAAAACATCAAGTTTTTGGCGCGCTGCCGGAGAATTGTTTAAGTTGTTATAGTTTGTTGCTTATTTCTGGTGCTATTTTGTTTCTCAAAAAATTTCAAACCCGCCGTACCGTTTTCTGGCAAACGGAAATCAAAAATCATTTTTCTCCAGGAAGTACGCCGCACATCTTATTTGTGCGCCGGTTTTCCTGTAAACCCATAAAGTACGCCGCACTTTAACCAAGTATGCCGCACTTTCTGCAGATTTTTCACAAACAAAATTTTGTTTCAAAAACCAAAACCCCCCAATCTGCTAGTCTTAGGTTCTATAGTCATTTGAAATTGTATTTTATCTGATTATATGCTTTGTGTATTTGTAATTATCTAGTTTATCATAATATTCAGAAAAAAAATATAAAATTTTTAGGAAAGCCGGCGCACTTTTTCTAAAGTACGCCGTACCTATAAAAATATATATATATAATCTTTTATTTATTTATCCTTATTCGTTATAAATAATTAAAACTAATATATATATATATATATATAGTTGAGAATTAAAGATTCCTTGATGTTGTTTGAATAAATGAAACAAGAGGGACTAAATCGACATAATGAAGATTTTACAAATAATGGACGATTGTAGAAGATATGGTCAAAGATATGAAGATCAGGATTGATATCCAAATGATATAGTTTCCTTATAATATTAAATGTGTTGACTAAGAAGGTTGAATACTTATGGAAAGTATTAATAAGTATTAAATATGATGAGTAGGTTACAAGTTTTATTATGAAAGTATTGATGTAGAATACTTAGGAAAATATTAATTGTATTGTAACCTACTAGGACTCCTTGGACTATAAAAGGAAGTCCTAGGGTGTAGAGAAAAGATATCAATCTCTACACAATAATCATATACACGTTTTACTCATAGTTAGTTATAGCTTCAAGGTT
>BQNB010145853.1:0-16448 GCA_026074375.1 Tanacetum coccineum
CATGTTTATAATTCGAACAAAGAACTAGATCCTATGGCACTGCTAAGCCACAAGATGAAATAGCAGGACCTAATAGTCTTTCACCCGATAGAAGAGGATTAGTTAAGAGATGGCATGTATGCAAACCCATTCATGTAACCTATGATGATAGAAGTGGTGAAGATTGTGGGATGTGGCCGACATGTGACCCTGGCTTAAAATTATGCTTTAGATATAATGAAGTCTTCGGGGTAAACAAGCAGGGGACACTTAGGTAGTGGATATGTTTTCGCGATCATGAAATACGAGCCGTGAAAGGTAGTTACATGGGATTTGCTGACTTTCTTCAAGTTCGTTATGGACAACAAAAAATCAACGATACAACATGGGAACGAAGGTATTACGAATGGGTAGCCCAAAACTATGAGTTTAGTAAACATCGAACCCTTACATCGACAACCTTGAACGATCATTACCCTTACAATACAAACGATCCAATACCAACACCATAAGGAAATCAAGAACAAGGAGAAAATAATCCGCAACCTATAAGGCCACGTCCACGTAATTATTCATTTGAGTTATGGGTGAAAATCAGGATAGGGCATAACAACCTACATGAATCCGACCGCGAATTTATATTTAACGAATGGATTCTTGATAGTTACGATGTTAAGGAAGAATATGCAAGGGAGATTGGTAACCCATATTCCAGGAGATTTGACGAATATAACAAGGTGTTCAATAATGAGATTGAACATTTATCAAATGAGTACATTTTAAGAATAGGAAAGAAAGGGTATGTTCTAGACGATGTATGGGAAAAATGTCAACAAAACTACAAGAAAACCAATGAAGCATGGCACAACGAGGGATACGAGTAGGATGAAATGTGGCGAAGTGGAGAGGAGAAGACCAACTACGATCCCTCCATATGTTACTGTTAAAACTTTTGAAGTAAAAAAATATTCTTTTAAAGGAGGACATGGTTTTATATGCATTACTGATCGTGAGGATGAAGCTCTACCATTAGGGCGTGTCAATGGAGCACGATTTAAAGCTATGATTAGGAAAGAACTAGAGGGCAATAAGTATGTTCACGAAGTAACATAGAAGGGGCATGAGTCTAACTTAAAGACTCGTTAATAAACAAAAGTGCTTGTCGGGAGACGACCCGTCCTTTATTTAATGAAATTTCCTTTTTGCATTAGTGGTTTGCATGTTTCTTACTTTGTTTTGCAAAATCTAGAAGCTAGGAGGCAATTATAAAGACCGGCTCGACTCATAACCATGTGGTAACCTTGCCGAATCTGCAGCAGTTACGGCGTAACGAATTTAGTTTACGCCGTAACTACTGCAGTTACGACGTAAACCATTTCATGGTTACGCCGTAACACCTTAAAACTTAAATTTTTTCCACTTGATTATGAAGTAACTATTAAGGTTACGCCGTAACCTCCTTCTGAAATCCTAAAACTTTAAGTTTTAAACATGTCTAAACCTTGTATACGTAAATGTACTTTGTGGGTATGTTCTCTGAAAGCCCTCACGAGACTAAACTCGTCCACTTGGGCCACCAAGTGGTTTAAAAGGCTTGTTGCATATGCTAAATGCAACCGTGATTCCTACGAAAGTGAGTTAGGTTTGTATTTCCTGTACACTTCATAATTCTTGTAGAACGATTTTATGCTTTGGTTTGTTTTGTGATCACAGGGGATAAAGAGCTTGCGGGAAGACGGAGATAATCTAAAAGATTTCCGCCAAATTTCAAATCTCGAAGCAATGCTCAGGGAGTTTCTTGTCTTAATTCTACTCTTTCCTTTTTATTTCATTTCCTTAATGTACAATAGGGACATTGTATAAATCAAGTGGGGGGATGGGAGTAGAATTAATACTTGACGTATGTTTTGCCTTTGATTTTCTAGTTTTCTTTGAAAATTATGCCAATTTTAAAATTTTTGACAAATTTTTCTTAAATAACTAGATTTAATCTTTGCCGAATGCACATTATACTTTATTATTACATGGTGATATTTATGCCTAATATTCCATTTCCATCATATTACTTAAAAATCCACCAAAATATTAAGTGTGTCGGTAGTATTGTAGACTTTAGAACTTGGCTTGTACATCAAGAATAGATAGTTCAAGAAGGCAACTATTGGTCCCACTTTAATAGATCGAATTCCTTAAGCTTGTATAAGGATTAGTTATATTAGATAAATCTAACACAACTATAGTAGAAACTTTTTTTGAATGTATAAAGATTTATGGCAAGCAATATTTAATAATTAAGAGACTAACATGAACATTAATTATATGAACATATAATTCAACAAACAAAAGCTCCAATATTATTAACAATACGAATACTCTCAAAATATTAGGGTTAAAAAGACCTTGAAGCTATGATAATTCTATGAATAACTCATATTGGTATGGTGTATCTTGGTGTGGTGCTGGTGTTGGTGTCTCAATCTCTATGCCCTAGGACCTCCTTTTATACACCAAGGAGTCCTACTCGGCTTACAATACTTTTCTAAGAATATCAAATGTTTTAAACAAATAAGTTATACATATCTTTTACACAAATAACTCATATAAATCACATAAGCATTACTAACTAACTAAGCAGTACTAACTTCTTCACTAGCAGCATTAACTCCTTCAGCAGCATTAACTTTGTACTAATAGTAGTAACTTTTGTACTAGCAGTAGTAACTACTTAACAATTTTTCTTCTAAGTCCCTGAGCAGTCTTAACTTCCACTAGCAGTAGTAACTTCCTCTAGCAGTAGTAACTTTGTACTAGCAGTTGTAACTTCACCAGCAGTCTTAAACACTTAGAATAATTTTCATTGAAATTCTCCAGCAGCACTAACTTTGACTGATCATCATTAACTCTGATATGAGCAGCAGTAATACTAGCAGCATTAAGAAGGCTTTTAATCCTAACAATCCTCCCCTAAACTTGATATTCTTCTTCAAAATCATCAAGTTTCTTCATTTAAAAGCTCCATAATCACCAGGAGGATGCTTCCAAATACTTCATTGATTCTTAAGCTGTTTTATGAGAAGTTTAAGAAGCTGATATGCCATTTTACTAAAATAATCAACCTGAAGCTTCTTGTTCAACATATTTGTAATTGTAGATGGTGTAAGGGGATATCTCTTTTCTACTAGCATGTAAATGTACACATGTTTCATCCTCAAGGAATGTACTCCGCAAGAGTCATACAACTTCCATTCAAACACTTTGTAGTCTTGTTGATTCCTCCATACTGTATCTTCAACATGTGGTTCAAGCATTGTCTTCAAATCTCCCCATAACAACAAGTCCAAGTCTTCCACTGGTCTTCTTAACTCATATTTACCTTTTACCAACTTGCACAAATCTTCCAAGTCTTCCTTGCTAAAAATTTTAAGCATATGACTAAAGATTCTGTACATTTGAGACTTTCCATCATCTCTCATTATTTGATAATAGCTTTTTTTCCTTCTTTGTGAATCTTCCAGCCAACAATACTTGGAGACTTAATAGCTAAAGGTACATCATCAATTGAAACTTCTTTTTTATCTGGAATGACTTCCATTAGACTTTGAAGCTTTACTGTGTCTTTATCCTCATCCACCTTCTGCTTCTCAGTACTCTCTTGTTCCAACTCTTCTCCTGCTCTCTTTGAACTACCTTCCACCAAGTCTGTTCTGAAGTCAACAAATATATTCACCCTCTTGAAAGCTCTGTCAAACATCTTCTGAATAAAATCAAAAGATTTGTTCTTCAAGTCTTTGAGCTTCTTTCATTCCATATTCTTCAAGTAAGTACACATGATTTTTCTTTGTTGAGCTTGGGTTAGTGGTTTGTTTCTTTGCTCTTCTGCTCTCTTAGTTGCAAAATGCTTTCTTCTTTTCTCTAAGAGTTGTTGAAATAATGTAGCCTTTTCTGCATCAGACAACTCTTCTTGCTCCTCTGCCTGCAGTCTTTGAGCCAATTCATGATCAGCCTTAATCTTAGCCGAATAAACATCCAATTCCTCAGTAGCAATATTGGTCCTTCTTTATCTTTTTAGCATTTTCTGCGATAGCAAGTCTTTCTTCTTCATTAAATTCAGCTTGTAACTTTGAAGCAACTTCTTCATCAAGCATGATTTGAAATTTCTTCTTCATAGGCTTCATAGGTTCTTCTATCATTATTCCTTTACCATTGTCCTGTGATTGTTGTGAAGAAATTGTTGTTGTAGGTGTACCCAGCTCAGTAATAACAATTCCTTTCCTTGGAGTTGGAATTGTAGCAGTTGTTGTTGTAGCAGCACTAACCTTTGTTGGAGCACTAGCAGCATTAACTGGTACATTTGGCTCTTTTATAACATTCCCTTTTACCTTAGGTTTTACACTTTTCAAAGCTGCAAGTGCTTAAGCCAAAGTAACTTCATCAACAGTTAAATTCACATCTTTAGCAGCAACTTCTTGTTCTACAAACACCTCATCACCAGTTAAAGCATCCACATCAAATATCTCATTATCAGCATCATCTTGAACATTAACCAGGGTAATGTCTTCATCTGCATCAATAGCATTAATCCTCCTCCCCTGTTTGGATGCATCCTTACCCAAATCTTCTTCATCACTAAAGGATTCTACCCTAGCACTCAAACCAACTTTATATAATCTCTTCAGCTTATGAGATCTTGAACTTCTTTTCTTTTCAAGCTTCTTGACCCTCCTTTTCAAACTAGCAATCTCATTAGCTTGAGTGGTCTTTGTCTTCTCCAAATCAAGAACTCTGGATTGTAAAGTGGTACATAATTCCATCAATTCCTTTAGTTTAAGACTATCCTCGTCACTTCGAAGTGTGTTACCTCTTGCGAGCACTGAATCATTAGAAAGTTTAGATACATTCTCAAACCTAGTTTGAGCAATTGTATCCCCCATGGTTTCTTGGCACCTGGGACCACCACCTGAAGTAGTTCATTGGGAACCAGCTTCATTAGGTGTTGCCTTAGATCGGGTCTTAGTTATGTTACCACTTTCTTGCTCTGCTTCTAAGCTAGAAGCAGTAGTGGCAGCCCTCACCAATCTGTCACCTAACTCCTTATGGACAGTCTCATTTATAACAATGTCTGTAGGACCACTAGGCTGAAGTACCTGAGTCTCCTTTCTCTTAGGCTTCCTAGGTTTCTGAGTCTTTTGAGGTAGAGGAGATGGTTGAATAAAAGTAGGTGTGTGTTGGGGATCAGTTGACATTACTAAACCTTCACCTATTTGGTTTTAAACCAGCATAGTTGGAAACAAATCTGTCACTTTTCTTGCAAAATCTTTTCTCACCCTTCTCATATTTCCAAAGATCTTCTTAGTGTGAGAGGGTGCAATATAAATTCTCTTGTGATTTGGAAACCGATCAAGTTGTTTATTAAAAAACACTTGTACAAACCTTGGATACATCAAAAATTTCCTAGACAAATTATCCAAGTTTCTAACTATACTTTCAAAAATGTATTTTGAAAAGTTAAATTTCTGATTTGTACGAAGGCAATAATTGCAGCTATCCATAGTGCTATAAACACCATTACATCAGTAGTCTTTGAACTTAGGCATTGTAAAATAGTATGAATCAGAAATTTCCATTGTGGGGAAAAGAATGCCTTATAGAAAGTAAGCTTTTGTGAAATCTTCTCATACCACATCCTTGTAAGTTCTTCAAAAATGGTAGAGTTTGGTAAAACAATACTTCACATCTTCTCTAGGTTGAAGATCTCTTCCTAACAGTTGTTCTTGACAATTATCTTCTTACCATCAACTAGGGCATGTAACTGAACTTCCCCATTAATAGTTTTGGCCTAGACAGTAGACCAGAACTGTTCAATACATGAAGTATATATAGTAGGATTAACAGTTAAATCATACTTTATGGGATGTGCATTCAGAAAATCCACTATTTGTTCAAACCCATCACTTTCTTCAGGTTTAGACAAAAATGCAACAATGTTATGAGTATATGCAAACTTTAGGGTCGTCATTTGTGTTAGGTTTGATGATGGATGATAAAATTGAGTTAGGGTTTGTAGTTAGAGAGTATTTGAAAGATTTAAATCGATTAAATGATTGATTGAAACCCTTAATCGAAGTATTTATGAAAATACCCTCAACAGCATTAACTTAGAACTGGCAGTAGTAACCAAGCAGTAGTAAGTTTTATGCCTAGCAGCATTAACTTAGAACCAGCAGTAGTAAGTTATGCCTAGGAGCATTAACTTTGAGTCACCAGTATTAACTCCAATTCCATTCCAAAAAGCTTTTCCATCATCAATCTAACACTTTTCTTTGCTTTTCCTACAAAATGTTAGTCCAAAAACCAAGAAAACACAAGCTATAGAAATTTTCACAAATATCACAGTATTAATTATACCTAATAGTATTAAGTATAACTAACAGTAGTAACTTAACAGTATTAAGTATAACTAGCAGTACTAATTATACTTAACAGCAGTAACTTTTAATGACATGAATAATAGTACTAATTCATACAAAACTCTACAAAAACATAAAGAGATAAAAGACTTCAAAAATTCATCATTCCAATACTAACAATCAAATATTGAAATCTACTTACATCAAAAGCTTTTGTAAGCAAATCTGCAACATTCTTGTCAGTATGGATTTTGACCATTTGAATCAATTATCTACTTCATGGCAATCTCTAATTAAAATGATGTCTGATCTCTATAATGCGTTCATTATTTAATGAAAAAATAGGATTTATTAATTATGCACAATAGTATTTGTTATTGTCAATTAAGATCTTGGTATGCATAAAATTTATACCATAATCAAGTATTTGATCTTCTGAATACAAATCACTTTTGTTCCCCAAAAAATAGAGCAATTTTAAGCATGCACATATTCAGCTTTTGTTATGGAATTTGCAACCACTGTCTGTTTCTTGAAGAATGCTAAAAGATCGCCTGAAGAGTTACGTGATAGTATAATGGTTACGGTTCGTTTAAAGCTTATGACGTTCAGATTCAAGAATATCGTGAATGTGACTCGTATGCTTGATCGTTGGAAGATGCCTAAATCTTTTAGGCTCTATGGGTGCTGATTTCTTTTGCTATGGATGTCGTTCTTTCGTCTTGTGGCTTGGAAGATTATTCGGGTTCTTGGTTTTCTAGTTGGAAGAATCATTTGAGAGTTGTACTCTTTTTTCCTTCTCTAAGGTTTTTCCCACGGGGTTTTTCTTGGGAAGGTTTTTTAAGGAGGTAATCTCGCGTGAGTAGCTATCTTTAGTGTTCTTTGCTGATTGACATTAAAGCTTGGAGATATTTCAAATCGAATTGGGATGTTGCTTAGTGTTTTAGTCTTCTCTTTAGAGGCATGTCTCTTTTGAGTTTAGTGGTCGTTTCAAGCATTTGTGCTTGAGGTTAATGTGGCATTTTAGCCTCATTCCATTGTACTTAAAATTTTCTGTGATTAATACAATTTACCGGGGTAATCCCCTTTACCCAAAAAAAAGATGATATCATCCACATAAACTTGAACCAACAAAATATCACCTTTGTGCCTTTTGATGAATAAGGTCTTGTCACATTTTCCTCTTTGAAACCCATTATTCAACAGATATGTTGGCAAGGTTTCATACCATGCTCTAGGAGCTTGATGTAGTCTATACAATGCTTTTTCAACCTTGTATACTCTATCAGGAAAGTCTGGATCTTCATATCCTGGTGGTTGACATACATACACCTCTTCTTTAATCTTCCTATAGAGAAAAGCACTTTTTACATCCATTTGATACACCACAAAATCTTTAAATGAAGCATAAGCTAAGAATAGCCTAATTGCTTCAATTCTTGCAATAGGGGCAAAGACTTCATCATAGTTAATCCCTTCTTCTTGTGTGTATCCTTAAGCAACTAATCTTGCTTTATTTCTTATCACAATTCCTCTTGCATCCTTTTTATTCCTTAAAGTGCTGGCCTAGTTATGTAGTTACTTTTGTTATGATTGTTTCCTGTTAGATTATGGTTTCGTTAGATATTTCTTGACTATCGTGTAACCTTTTGGGTTTTTTCTTGGTGTACGGGTTGGTTTGGACTGCTTGCCCAATTATTAGATTTATCTAGTCAATATGGGATCCATTGCGGTACCAGGGAGGATCTATGAATCCGATCCCTAGTGTAGGAACTGACCGGTCTCCGCACTTATCACTCAATATACTTAAAAAGCACAGGAACTCTTTCAGATGAGGTTAATAATCTGTATAGTTTATTAGATCAGTTTTGGGAATAGTTGGGATTAATCACTGCAACCTGGATAACTTACCTCCTATACGATTTAGACCGATTCAGAATCGCAGGGAGTATATGATAGACTAAATATACCTATTCAAGTCTATCGACCTTAGAAACCACTAATGAACCCATAGTATGACATTGCACAAGAAAACGTTTTCATAACAGTAGTAATGAAGTAACTAGGCTAGCACGTTTTCTCTCTTGATATCTCTAACTCTTTTAATTTCTTGTATTTAATTTTATTGTTATTTATTTCAATTCAATTCAAAACCATTTTCAAAACGTGAGATTTCAAATTAAAACTAATTACAACTTAGCTCTTAGGACAACCTTGGATTTACCACTCTATTCTACCAACGATCGGGTTCTCTGTCCGTTAGTGCGTTGTAAGGTAGATCGAGTTTTATAAATTTAAAACATGATAAATTTATATTTAAAAGAAAATACGCATCAGTTTGTGACTGTTTTGAAATCAGTAGGTTTAGGAGATAATTTGGAAAAATTGGTAATCTGTGGTGAATTGGAAAAAATATAAGGACCTAGGTCTATGTCTTAGCTTCGTTTGGCTGGGCGAAACGAGTCATTTTGACACCCGATGAATTTTCTAAAAAATAAACGGTGTAGATTGTTGGAAACTGCACACATAAATTTATTGGACTATAACTCCAAAAATTTGTATAAAAGTCACTATTTAGGTAAAACTATAACTTGTAGATGACAGGCTAACTTAAATGTGCGTTTGAATCGGCCTCAATGGATGTATGGTTTAGGAGATACGTCCGTTTTCCCAAGGCGATATAAATCTGTGGAAATCACATATTTAGGACTTGTTAGAAAATTGACCATATGACCTCATTTTTACAAAACCCGAAGTGCTCGGACCCACATATCGGAAAATAGACTCGTTTAGCTTTGCGTAGGCGTAAAAATCAAACCGAGACCATTTATGGATTATGAGATACGGGCCCGTAAATTAGATAAAACCAGAAATTTTGGACAGCCCTATGTTATTGGACTTATAATAAATAAATTGGACATTTGAAGTTGGGCTTAAAAATATAAATTTTGGATACTTGTATTTGGACTTATAAGTAATTAATTAGACACCTAAATTTGGACTTGAACGTATTAATTTGGATACTTATTTTTGGGTTTATAAATATTAAGTTGAATAATTGTTTTTGGGCCTAATGATTTTATAAAAACTAAAATCTAAAAGTACAATGCCAAATATACAATAAAAAGATTTTATAAAACTTATTTATATATATACTTGCGAATATTTATAAATTCTAAGACACAACGTTATTTTTAGGTTGCAATTAGGATTTTCTCGACTCTCGACGTTATTATCCATTATCATTTATCATATCGCTAAAAGGTGCGTTCATAGCACCTTTTTTTATTATATGTTTTATAAACTCCATGGGGGAGATACATGATATTCTTATGTTTGGACGCAAGTACTTAAACTGTATGCTATGCCTAATATATTATTGCCTAAGTACCACTACTGCCATTAAGTCCCCTATATCATGAACCGTTAATTACTTTTTGTGAAGTAAACGTGAATGCTGTGAATAGATCTATTGGGACTGGCAATCCCCGTCCGGGTATACAACAACAGTACCATGTCAAACGGACGCATTTAACATTTGAGGTATTATTTGGGTGTTTGGCAGAACATCCAATCTCGGGGCATAAATCTAAGTAGGATTTGCAAATGTTAAGGTTTGATGTCATGAGCTTAGAGCAATAATATCTATTTTTGACTTATGAATGTGTTTCGTTTGTCTATTATTACTTGAAATCTTGAGGTCTACTTTCTTATTTATAAAACCTATGAATTTCACTCAACATTATTGTTGGCCATTTTTAGCATGTTTTATCTCATGTCCTTAAGGTATATATTTCTCGGATGGGAGTCGCATGGATATTTTGGAAGACTTTTCATATTTTACCATTCGATAACTTTTCTCTAAAAATGTTTATGTTTTATGTAACTGTTGGGACCTTGTATTATAAATTCTGATGTTTTAATTATATATCGAATGTGTAACTTTTATTAAAACGTCTCATTTAGAAGTCATTTCTATAACTTGTACTATGTGCTATGAAGTAGCACCCCCGCTTATCTTTCGCTGCTATCTGAATTTGGGGGTGTTACAGATTGGTATCAGAGCACTGGTTATAGAGAACTAGGTTGCATTTAGTACCTAGACTATAACTATTATATACATTAGGAGTCCCTCATTGCTTTACCCGAAATCCGTGCACGTATACTTCCTGATTTCTTAAATTTATTCCCTCAAGCATTACTATTGGTATTATATAAAGGATATTTATATAAATACTTGATTTTCTTTTCGATCTCTTTCGCCTATCTTCGAGAGTATCGCTATTTATTTATATAAATATTGACTATTTCTGATTTTTTTGCTTATATATAAAAGCATTACTATTTAATTTATATAAAAGTTATTTATATAAATATTTAATTACTCCTTTTATTTATTATTATTCACTTATGTACATTTATCTCAGAGTATTATGGCAGAGCCACTATCACCTGATCATGTGTTTGACTTTCCTAATGATGACCTTGCATTAGACGTAGAGGAGGATCTAGATGAGGAGCCTAAAGAGGAGCAGGACATGGATGTTGAGGAGGATATACCTCCTGTAGCTGCTCTACCTATAGGATCATTACCCATCACACCACCACCGCCATCAGAGTCTTCATCTGATTCTGACACTGCAGCAACAGTTACTACTGTTGGGTCATTATGGATACCCTCGACTTTGCGTAGGTTTTAGTAAGATAGAGATCAGTATCATAGTACATTTAAGATTGGGGGACCCTCATCAGTTACTCCAACCCCACACATCTCTTAGGGCATGAGGTGATGAGGCTGAGATGGGATATTGATACACTGCATGGTAGTGTTAGGACCTTGGTGCGGAGTATGGAGACCTGTCAGACTGAGATTGCTACTACTCATACTGGGGTTGATAGGGTTTAGAGGCGCATGGATGCCTTCGATGTTGATATTGCATTTGTAGAGCATACCAAAGCTAGAGTTGAGGATGATGTCTTAGCACTACATGCTCGAGTAAAGACTGTTGAGGCTAGATATTTATAGGCTAAGCAGGATAGAGCGAGTGACAAAGAGGAGATTCAAAGGTTGAGGACCCAATTAGATACAGCCAAAGTTACTGCTACCTTGGCAGCTATGGACCAAGATAGGATCGAGAGAGAGCTATACAGTATTCGGGTATGGTTGTCTAGGTTGCAGTCAGAGATGATCAGGAGGGGTGCTATAGAGGCACGCCCGATAAAGAGCATCGATGTTCTAGCTGTATATGGAGATGCTCGACCATCTGGAGGTTTTTTTGCAGGGGCACCAGATGTTCCCTAGTAGATTACTTTTTATTTTCTAGCGTAGGACTTTTGTACTGCCACTAAACTAAGAGTCTTGGTTAGTAGGCGTTATGATGTTCGGTTGTTCTAGTCTTAGCACATTTTGTAAAACAAAGCAGCTTATGTAAAAACTTATCTTATGTAATGAAAATTATGTAGCTTTATGTTGTATCATTTGTTATCATGGTTGTTTATATTCTCATTCTATCTCGTTCCTTTTATTATTGTTATGTATCTCAATCTTGGATATCATACGGATTCTTTTTGGATTACGTATTTGTATTGTTGATAGAACCATGCCACCAAGGTGAATAAATCAAAGTGTTGTTGAGCAACTTATTGTTGATCGTGTGATCGAGGCTGTGGCCACATCTCTTGCGCAACACGAGGCGTATACAGCTAATAATGCTAGGGGAGCTGGCAAAAATACTGAAGGAGCTGGAGGAAATGCTGGAGGAGCTGGAGAAAATGCTAGAGGAAATATAGCACCTGAAGTTCGTGGGTGTACCTATAAGACCTTTCTTGCTTGCAATCCTCACACATTCAGTGGATCAGAAGGCATTGTAGGGTTGAGTAGATGGTTCGAGAAGCTGGAGTCAGTTTTTCAGATTAGTAAATGTGCGGATGAAGACATAGTTAAGTATGTTGTATGCACTTTACATGGTCGTGCTTTGACTTGGTGGAACGACAATGTCCACACCTTGGGAATCGATGCTGCAAACCAAATCCCTTGGAATGAATTGAAAGATATGATGACTGCTGAGTATTGTCCGAGGACTGAAATACAGAAAAACAAGAGTTATAGAACTTAACCATGAAGGGAGATGACATTGATGGATACACTAACCGTTTCCACGAGTTAGCCGTGATGTGTCCTACTCTGTTTACACCCGAGTATAAGAAGATTGAACATTACATTTGGGGGCTTCCCGAAAGAGTTCAGGGCAATGTAACTTCATTTAAGCATGCCATCATTCATGAGGCCGTTAACATGACTTGTGTTTTAGTGGATCAAGCGATTCGGGCTAAAGCTACAAGAATCAGTGATACCAATAAGAGGAAGTGGGAAGAGCAGCAAAGAGGTAATAACAACAACAACTATCGCAACAGCACTCACCACCGCCAGCGAAACTAAAGACAGAAAGTTGCTAAAGCTTATGTTGTTGCCCCAACTAGGGGGAAGGTTTATTTTAGGAACTTATCGTTATGCATCAAATGCCAGCTGCATCATAACGGTCAGTGCCCTGACAAGTGTGGAAATTGTCAGAAAATAGGTCATCTAGCAAGGGACTGTAGAGTTAAGACTCCTGCCACATGTAGCAACACACAACAGACTGTAACATGTTTTGGGTGCGAGGAGAAGGGACACTACAAGAATAAATGTCCTAAAAAGAAAGATCAACCAACCGAGGGCGCTCACGGAAGAGCATACGTGATGAGGACCGAAGAACCTCGGCAAGACCCGAACGTGTTCACGGGTATGTTCCTACTCAATGATCACTATGCTATCATTTTATTTAATTCGGGTGCCGATAAAAAGTTTTGTGTCTACTGCTTTTACTACCTTGATTAATATTGCTCCTTCTGCATTAGACACTTGTTATGATGTAGAATTAGTAGATGGAAAAGTTATAAGCACTAACACCGTCTTATGTGGTTGCACTTTGAATCGGTTAAATCATTTGTTCACAATAGACCTACTACCGACCAAATAAAGAAGTTTTGATATTATAGTAGGAATGGATTGGTTATCGAACCACATGGCAGAAATCATTTGTTATGAAAAGATAATTCATACTCCGTTACATAATGGTGAAACACTTGAAGTTCATGGCGAACGACCGGAAAAGGACTAGAAACACCCTTCGTGTATGAAGACCGACGAAAAAAAGCTCGTAGACATTCCTGTTGTCCGCAATTTTCTTGAAGTATTTCTTGATGACCTATCAGGCACTGTACGTGAAATAGAATTCCGGATTGACCTAATTCTTGGAGCGATGCCAGTGGCAAGATCGCCATATCGATTGGCACCTTCTGAAATGCAAGAATTGGCTAATCAGTTCAAGGAACTCCAAGACAAGGGTTTTATTCGACCTAGTCATTCTCCATGGGGAGCACCAATATTATTTGTCAAGAAGAAGGATGGTGCTTTCAGGATGTGCATAGATTACCGAGAGTTGAACAAGCTGGCTGTAAAGAATCGTTATCCTCTACCTAGAATTGATGACTTATTCGACCAGTTGCAAGGTGCATGTTATTTTTCCAAGATAGACCTTCGCTCGCTTTATCGTCATTTAAGAGTGCATGAGTCTGACATCCTAAAAACCGCGTTTAGAACTCGATACAGACATTTTGAGTTCATAGTTATACCTTTTGGATTGAAAAATGCGCCAGCAGTTTTTATGGACCTAATGAACCGCGTCTGAAAACCCTACCTGGACAAGTTTGTCATTATGTTTATTGATGATATCATGATCTACTCAAATTCAAAGGAAGAACATGAAGCCCACTTGAAGATAATCTTAGAGTTGCCCAGGAAAGAGAAGTTGTATGCCATTTTTATAAAGTCTGAATTTTTGGCTTAGGAAATATATTAATCCTCGGGATATGGTTAACAACAACTGGAATCATGTGGAACCTAAAGCAAGATTAAGTCAGAGGAAGAACTGGAAGAATCCGAATTATCAAGTCACCAATAGAAATTCGTTGATTTTTAGGTATAGGCGGGTATTATCATAGATTTCATTGAGGAAACTTTTCTAAGAAGAACTTTTCTAAGATTACCAAACCTCTCACTCTGTTAACTCAAAAGAATAAGAAGTATGAGTGGGGTGATAAACAGGAAGAAACTTTCCGCATACTAAAAGATAAACTGTGTAATGCTCCTGTGTTAGCACTTCCTGATGGACCAGACGACTTTGTGGTTTACTATGATGCATCAAACCAAGGTTTTGGGTGTGTCTTGATGCAGAGGGGAAAGGTGATTGCGTATGCATCTAGGCAGCTCAAGGTTTACGAAAAGAATTACACCATCCATGACTTGGAGTTGGGCGTGATAGTTTTCGCTCTTAAAATCTAGAGACATTACTTGTATGGGACAAAGAGTGTTATCTAGACCGATCATAGAAGTATTCAGTACATCTTTGAGCAGAAAGAGTTGAATATGCACTAGAGACGATAGATCGAGCTTTTTAACGACTACGACTGTGAAATTCGTTACCACCTCGGTAAAGCTAACGTAGTAGCGGACGGGTTGAGTAGAAAGAAAATAATCAAACCAAGAGGAGTCTGTGCTATGAGCATGACAATCTATTCTTGAATCAAGACAAAAATATTGGAAGCGTAAAGTGAAGCTTCCAAGGACCTCAAAGCTCCAGCAGAAATGCTGCGAGGGTTGGATACGCAATTCGGAAGAAAGAATGACGGAGGATTATACTTCATGGATAAAATCTGGATTCCATTATCAGGTAATGTAAGAACCCTGATTATGGACGAAGCCCACACCTCAAAGTATTCTGTACATCCGGGAGCAGATAAGATGTAATATGATTTAAGAGATCTGTATTGGTGGCTGGGAATGAAAAAGGACATTGCAATGTACGTTAGCAAGTGTTTGACCTGTTCAAAAATTAAAGCCTAACACCAAAAGCCCTCAGGATTACTTCAACAACCAGAAACCCCTGAGTGGAAATAGGAGAAGATAACCATAGATTTGGTCACTAAACTGCCCAGAAGAAGTAGTAGGTATGATATAAGATATTGTAGATAGATTGACCAAGCTTGCTCATTTCCTACCTATTCGCGAAGATTACAAGATGGAGAAGTTGGCAAGAATTTATATCAACAAAGTTGTAGCAAGGCATGGTGTGCCTGTGTCTATCATATCTGATCGTGATAGCCGATTCACGTCACGATTCTAGCAGACAGTTCAAAAGGCATTGGGAATGCAGTTGGACGTGAGTGCGGCTTATCATCCTCAAACCGATGGTCAGAGTGAGCGTACTATCCAAACCATAGAGGATATGCTCAAGGCATGTATCATCGATTTTGGAGGTAGTTAGGATACTCATCTTCCCTTAGTTGAGTTCTCCTATAACAATAGTTATCATTCAAGCATTAAGTGTTCGCCATTCGAAGCATTGTATTGGCGAAAGTGTAGATCACCCTTTATTTGGGCAGAAGTTGGTGTAAGTCACTTGATTAGCCTGGAAATTATGCAAGAGACGACCGAAAAGATAATCCAAATAAAGGAAAGGCTTAAGACAGCAAGAGATCGTCATAAAAGCTACGTTGATAACCGGCGTAAACCCCTTGAGTTCAATGTCGGCGATCGTGTGTTACTCAAAGTATCACCATGGAAAGGAGTGGTACGTTTCGGTAAGAAAGGGAAACTTGCACCAAGATATGCGAGACCATTTAAAATTGTTGAGCGAGTAGGCCGGGTAGCATATCGTCTGAGACTACCTCAAGATTTAAGCAGCATTCATGATAGGTTTCACTTGTCACACCTTAAGAAGTGCTTAGCAGATGCAAACTTACAAGTGCCTTTGGAGGAAATCAAAATAAACGACAAGTTACACTTTGTAGAAGAACCTGTGAAGATCATGGATCATGAAGTAAAGAAGCTAAAACAAAGAAGAATTCCAATCGTTAAGGTTCATTGGAATTCTAAGCGAGGAGCGGAATTTACATGGTGGCGAGAAGATCAATTCAGAAGCTAGTACCCTTACCTCTTCTCGAACGTCTCACAAGCTGACA
>BQNB010145854.1:0-16655 GCA_026074375.1 Tanacetum coccineum
GAGCGAAGTCTACTAGGCGGCCCCCTTATAGGCATGGCGGCCCCCAGATATATCTGGGGCCGCCAGCAGATAACCATTGGATTCGCTGGCTATAAATACTGCACTATTTCTGGCAGAAAAACATACCTCTTTGCATAAATTTTTCCAGTCTTCTTTTTCTCTTTAAAAACCTTTTTTCTCACACTAAATCTCTTAATCACTAACATTGTTTGATCTTGTTTCAAGTGATCTAATATCTTCTTCTCGTCTCTCCTCTCTATCAAGTGCAAGAGAAGAACATTCGTATTCGCCATGAAACAAATTGTTATTTAGTGATCTCTCCTCTCTTCTTCTAAGTATCAAATCTCTATTGTAATTATCATGTGTAATTATGTGATTCAAATTGTGTGTAAGTCCGATAGTGTAGATCTTGTGAGTATATAGTGTTTGTGAAGTGGTAGATTGGTTGTAGCTAAAATTAGGACTCGACATTTAGCTTAGTGTCGGAAAACAAAGTAAGTGACGTGTAAACAGTTTTCTTAGCCTGAAGGGAGCTTATTGACATAGTGAAATCTCCAGTAGGATACTCGGGGCGTGGAGTTGGGCGAAGAAGAGGTTCGTAGCCGAACCACTCTAAATCTTGGTGTCTTGGTTTGATTGTTCCTTCTCTCATATCTTTATATTGTTATGATTGTTATTTAGTATTAGTTTATACATTTACATTGTTGATTCATATTGTTGATTGGTTGAACATACAACTCGAATCTAAGTATTTTGAAAGCAAACTTTTAAAACGTAAAACAAACTTGTAAACTATTCAACCCCCCTTCTAGTTTCCACAATTGGCATCAGAAGCCAAGGTCACTTAAGATTTTTAAAATATATTGTATTTTAAAGCTTGGATCAATCTATGGATTTCGACAAATATCTAGAAGGGCAATCCATGCAAAGACCACAACTTTTTGAAAGTGATAGTTTTATTTATTTAAAAAATAGATTCGAGACATATGTTAAATCAAAAGATCCTAATCTTTGGCATGTTATTACTAACGGTGATTTCCATCCTATTGAACAAAATCCGAAAACCAAATTAGATGAGGTTATCCCTTTTGAAAAACAAAGTGATGATCTTAAAAAGAGGCTTGCGAATAATGAAGCCAAGAGGTTATTACAAATGCTTTGCCTAGAAAAGAATATAAAAAAAATTTCATGTGTAATACGGCAAAAGAAATTTAAAAAACTTGTTAATTACCATCAAGGTATAACCAGTCAAAAGATAACAAGATCGACCTTTTGGTCCAACAATATGAACAATTCGTCATTTCTGAAGACGAATCTATAGATAGTGCCGTTTTGCTACGATTTTAATACGATCATTAATAGTCTAAAAGTCCTTGATGAAGGTTATTCTAAGCAAGCAATTTTGTTAGGAATGTTTCTTAGGGCTCCTACAATCCTAAATGGGAGCAAAGGTCATGTCGATTGAAGAGTCGAAAGACTTAACATCACCTTCACTTGATGAACTCATCGAGAATCTCAAAGTTCACGAGATGATCATCAAAAAAGATTCTGAAATAGTCAAAGCTAAGGGAGAAAAAAAAATTCTTTTCTTTACAAGGACTAAAAATGAATCTAGTATGAGACTGGTGTTCGACTTCCGAAAATGAAGATGAAGAATACGCCATGGCGGTTAGAGACTTCAAAAAGTTCTTAAAGAAGAAGAATAGTGAGATTTGTGAGACAACTCGAATGATCAAAAGACGTCCCAAAGGAAGACTGGGATGACTAGAACGACAAAAGTGATAGTAAATGTTTTAGTTGCGGGATCCAAATTCCAATTTAAATTAAAAAATTTTGTTTGGGGAGAATGTTCCAAAATCATACGAAAGACAAGAACCAAAGAGTTTTCGTCGGAGGTTCTTGGAGGCGAGTTAGATAGCGGTTTGATGGTCCGGAGGTGAGTGATTGTGTTGTTGAATTCTTATAGAATGATTTTTTGCTTTGTATAGATTGAATTTGAAGTGTCAGATCCTGAAGGAAGTTTGTTTGTGAATTATTGTTTTGGAAGAAGTGACTTTTTGAAGTTAACCTCAACTGCAGTTTGCGATTCTTGGTGACAGAAAATTTTGAAGATGCTGATTTGTGGAAATGATATTTTTCTTGATGACTCTTTTTGGATTTGTGAGAAAAGAATCTTCAACCCTTCCAAAAGATGTATGAAGAGAGTTGTATGGAGAAGGTTCAAAGACAAAACTATCTAGTTGCTCAAGATAAAATGAGTGTTATATCTGTTCCTCATTACTTTAGTGATGAAAAACTCATCATTAAGATGATTTAGTTTTAGATATGAGTATGATAAAGTGTTGCAAACGAGTTAAAGATAATCCTAATAACAAAAGATAAAAACCACAGAATTAGCTTAGAAAACAAGCTTAAAGAATTAAAGAAAATTGTCCACACCGAGAAAATAACAAGGGTGTTGAATCGAAATGTGTAAATTATCATATGCTTAAAATTGATAATAAAACTTAATGAGGATGCTCTTAAAATAACTAAGTTTGAAACGAGCACACATTGCTTAATAAAAGGTTTAGTTAATCAAAAAACCCCTCGGGTGATATAAATTAGGTTTATGGTTTAACTCTATTCGAAACATAACTAGCAAGTCTTAAGGAAATAATTTTTGGTTTAAAATCTCAAAAAAGTAAAGTCTCCCCCAAAATACCTTATGGGCGCCCCCCTTAAAGACCAGACGGCCCCCAAAGTAATTATGGGAAGAAACGGTCTGTTTACCAGAATTTCTAAAAACTCAGTTTCTTTTCAAAATATTCATTTTGGGTTCTAGACCAAAAATATAATGGTAAACAAACGGTCAAGTTCCCGTTGCTAGTGATAATGAAGTTTTAAACGATCTTTATTAGCCATCGTTTAAAAAACCCGAGTTGGATTTTCAAAAACCTAATGTTTGATCAAAAAACTTACACCACCTAGATGGTGTCATATTATCTTATCCTAGTCCTACGCACTCGCAACCAAAATGGAACGTTTTGGTCGACAAAACCAAACCTCATGGTTTTCCGTCTAACTTAGAAACAATTTCCAATGTCAAATTACATGACATGGAAAATGGTCTTCACTTTCCACCATCCCAACCAATTGCATTAATGCAAGGGTGTTTTAGCACACTTAAACAACTTTAGGACCCATGAGATATTAGGGGACACAAATGTTTTGAGTTATTGTCTTATATAAATAGATCTGCCTTGGAACCCGATGAGTGGATAAAGGATAGCGGATGCTCTAAACACATGACGGGTAACCGAAAGCTCTTTTTAAGCTACAAAGCATACAATGGAGTATATGTTATTTTTGGCTAGCAATCTTCACTAGGTAAATCATGGCTAATGTACGATTTCGTATGACTCTTTCAAAATAGATAATGTAGAACATGGAGATAACTTAAGATTTAACTTGCTAAGTGTAGGACACATATGTGATAATAAGTGTAAAGTAAACTTTTACTCTGAAATGATGTGAAGTATCACTAAGGATGGTAAGTGATGGCCCAGGTCATCGTAAGACTTCTACACGAAGTTTTACAACTCCCTAGACAGAGTACCTAACCGTTGTAGTAGTAGTATAGGCAAGACTTAGGGGTTGTTATCGTTCTCTAGGGGAATAGGTTGAATGCTTGATCATGGTTCTAACAGAATTCTATGGGATTGAGGGGAAGAAGATTCTTTTTGTGTTTTTATATTTATGAAAGAGGGTAAATTCATTATATTAAGAGAGGTGGTTGGTTTTAGTTATTAAACTATAAAATATAAACTAAATAATGGTGAATAACAATATATTAAAAGATTATGTTTATTTAATCATGTATTACTCCTAGATTGCTTCTCCTAGTGTGTCTGATTTGTCCACACTTGTGATGATCTATGTAATTATTACCTAAGTCTGAACGAATTTACAGACCCGCCGTCTATTTAATATTCGTTAATGGCAAACGCACAAGTAAGGTCAGTTTGGAGATTATTACAAGGCCCTTAAGAGTATATTAAATGCAATTAAAATATATAAGAGTGATACCATAAAAAGGTGGCAAAGTAGTATGAAGAATGTTACCGATGTTATCCTTTCTACAAATCATGTTTTCCTAGGCATTCATTTCTCACAGCGTTACAGACAAATGCTAGGTTTTCTATGACCTAACACGCATTCTTCACAAGAATCTATCACCACTAAGGATCATACCTTCTAGGTTTTCATTTACAATCATAAATAAACATAATAGAAGGTTTAGCCAAGCATGTTATAAGTAAAGCAAGAACAATAATGAATTCAAAACAACACATAGACCATTTGAAATGATTAAGTCATCTTACTTGATTTAACATAAATTAAGAATCAAATACAAAGAGGGTTTTAGGCCATTTATATCATCCTTAACAAACTGCTAAACGAACTAGGGTTCGTCCCTTTCTTTTAATTCCTTAAAGTTACACACTTAAAACTAATTTGGGTTTGTATATATAGGAAAATCGTTGCGACGGCGTCGCGTTTTAATCGTGACGCCGTCGTGATAAGAATATTCTAGATCTTGGGCTGGATCGTGCGGGCTGACGCCGTCGCGATATCTTGTGACGCCGTCGTGGTAGGATTTATGACGGCGTCTGATAACGCCCAAATTATACATGTTTTCTATGGCGTTATTTATATATATTTGATCATTTCTCGTGAACTTTTGATACTTAATTAAGCTTAAATTGCTTATAGGTTCACTTGAAGACTCTAAAGACCCAAGCTCGGAAATATATAACTTTGGGAGGCAAATTACAAGAAAAGAAAAATTTTCTAGCCAAAATTTAAGATGTCCGCCGCACTTGTTCACATGTGGCCGCCACTTTCCTCTGATGTTCAAACCACCGACGCATCTTACAACATCTGTGCGACCAACACATTTATGCCCAAAGTATTGACGAATTAAAGTCCATTTAATGACCTACATTAACTCTCAAAACCGCCGCACTTATTTGTAAGTGCGCCGCACTTCCAGTAAAAGTCATTAAATGCTATCGCATTAATCACAAGTCCTCGCCGACACTTATTCTGAAAGTGCGCCGCCACTTCTTCACAATTTTGCCTATAAAATTGAGACGAAATTCTCAAACAATCATTCCATCTCACACCCATTTTCCAATACTATTCATTCTACCAACAACATATCCTTCCCCTTTCACCAAAACTCAAGGAATTACCGTTTTTCCCTTAAAGAATAAGATTCTACGATCAAAGAACGGAGAAGTTTTCTTACTGTAATTGAAATACTAGAATTTATGTAATGAGTACTTTTGTTATGAACCTCCTTTAGCCATGAGAGGCTAAATCTCTCATGACTACTCGGTGAAGTTACGATAATGAATAAGTGTTTGGTAGTATGATATTGACCGCTTTATAATCCTAAGCTTTTGTTGCCAACCCTGTTTTACATCCCATATTATCTATTTTTTGCTTATCAACTTAGATTATATAATCATATCGGTATAGGTTGAAAGACCCGTTATGATCTATGTGGTTTTAAAGATTTGTCTATGGTCTTTAACGTCTGTGACGGAGAAATCCACTTTCGTATGTGATAAACAAAATAAGCTTTGATATTAAATGTATAACTGGATTTATTTGTGTGACATTTTGGTCTGTTACTAATATAAGTCTTAAGTTAACAAGTTGTTTGTGAAAACTTTTTCTTACGAGGAAATCATCTTTATAATAATTAATGCCCCATCTTGAGGCTGTCAAATCAGTTCCATAACACCTTTTAGTTATTTTTCAAACTTATTTCGCGTAGTCATACCTTTATCATTGGTAAAGGTAAAAATTATTTTAAAAATTGTTAAGTCTATTTTCTTTTGATTATTTGAACACTACAAATTCCCTGTGGAACGACTTGGTACTTACCTAAATAGATTATCCTGTTAGTGGGTTATATCTTTTACCTGTGTGTTTCCATATAATTATCCGGTATTTTCAGTCTTATAAATTTAAAGCTTTTGAAACACATCAAAGTTTTTGGCGCCGTTGCCGGGGATTTCTTAGCTGTTCTGTAGTCAAAATCTGGAAAATTTCTTTAACCCCCCTCTTTTTCAAAAATCGCCATCAATTTTCTGGGCAAACGAACACCAAACAATTTCTCTTCTGGATGCATACACGTGCTTCCAATTCTGAACTAGTTGAACCATTACCTGAACCAGAACGTACTCTGAATCGAAGACTTCGCCGACGAAACAGAAGAGTTCCATACGATCAAAGAAATAATCCACCACTATACCGGAATTGTCATAACGCCAGTTTCTTGCATCAACTACTTACGTCACTTTCTTGATATCTTCGATAATTACGATTCCAATGGGTTGATGAACCCATGTGGGTCTGCTGACCATGTTCGTCGCTCCCGACACCTGGTTTCCGCAATCTCTATTCTTGAGAAACCGCAAATCGAATTTGCTACTCAAAGGTAACACTTACACCATTGTTAAAGAAAACCATTTCGATGGTAGAACCAAAATGGGATCCCTAAACACATTCATGAATTCCTCAAATATGCGATATGTTCAAATACTGTGATACTGAGTATGAAAGCCGTTCCGCCTATGTTGTTTCCCCTATCCATTACGGGGAACAAAACATGGTTGAATGAACTCAACGAAAGGAACTATTAAAAATGGGATGAACTTCGAACACACTTTCATTTGTCGTTACTTTCCCCCAGCTCTTTTTCGACCGACCTCATCGGAGGAATACGAGCTTTCTTCAACACTGGAAACGAATCTCTAACGACGCTTGGCTTACGTATGAGGAAATGGCTTTATCGAAACAGCATGGTCACAATTGTCAAAGGCAACATTATCAAAATCTATCTTATCATGATCTAAGCGGAAGAATAACCAAGAAGTTCTAAATGCCACAGGCTGGTTGGTTTTTTCCCTCTATAAAACTCCAAATCAAGATTATCAGCTTCTCGAAGATAAAGTCTTACTCAAGCTCGACTGGGCTAAAAATCAGAAAACCAAAACATCTCTTAAGAAAATTGTTGCTATCGCCCGAATGAAGTGAGTAATTCCTATATGACACAATTATGGCCCGGAATGGATGCCATGACCTGAAAATGGAGTTACATTGCTCAGTATAAAGAACTCCAAACCACCGTAAGAAAACAAACCAGATGAAGGTATGATATACCTATAACCCAAGAGGAAGAAGTCTAAATTCATGCAAACTTTTTCGTAAGGACTAGTTTTTATAATGATTACTTGCGACTGAGAATAAAATCGCGATAATTGGTCGTTTCATGATGAACGAAAGTTTAGTAGTTTAACGAGACAAACTAGCGATCCAAGTACTGAATGTACAAACCACTTATGATCTTCAAAAACAATTCAACGATTTCATGAAATCTCAGCAATCGACCAACGCTTTCGTCAAAGAAACATTCATGGATTTCAAGACCCAACTCGAAACCGTAGCCAAAAATCAATCAGCGTCAATTCAAAAATTCTTAAAACCAAGTTCGCTAGACATGCTGGACAAGAAATCTGGTGACCTCTCTGGATCATCTTCTCAGCACACTTAAGCAAACCCAAAAGGAATAATTCTAAAGCTTACAACACCACAATTCGCAATGAGCATGTGAATGCCAATGAGCATGTGAATGTCGTATTCACAAGAAGTGGTAAATCTTACAACCCACCAGTTAACCAAAATGATCAACAAAACGAATCTGAAACTCTTATCAACTTCAATAGCGATGATGAAGACGAAGAACCTACACCACAACCGGAAACACAAAATCCAAAACCAGTCAAGGAAACTCCATTACCCAAACTGTACAAACCAAAAATCATGTATCCTCAACGTCTAAGGAAAGAGAAAATGGAAGCTCAATATGGAAAATTTCTTGATATGGTCCGCGCCGTTCGAATCAACGTACCTCTTATTGATGTCTTGGCTGGAATGCCTAATTATGGAAAATTTCTCAAGGAACTCATAAGCAACAAACATAAAATCGAACAAATCTCTGTCGCTTTCTTAAGCGATGAAAGTTCAGCAATGATCCAAAACAAAGTTCCACCTAAACTCGGAGACCCTGGAAGTTTTCTTATTCCATGTAATTTCGACAAAACTTTCTCCTGCAATGCCTTAGCCGACCTTGGTGCTAGCATTAACCTTATGCCATATTCGCTATATGCCAAATTATCTCTCGAAACTCTTAAACCTACCAAAATGAGCGTAAGATTAGCCGACAGATCATTCCAATACCCTGTTGGAATAGCTGAAAATATGCTCGTTGAAGTTGGTAAATTCACCTTTCCCGTCGATTTCGTTATTCTCGAGATGGAAGAAGATAGTAAAGTTCCCCTAATTCTGGGACGACCCTTTCTTCACACTGCTGATGCAGTTATTCGAGTTAAACAGAGACAACTCAACCTTGGAGTTGGAACTGAACGAATAATTTTCAATATCGATTCTGCAATGAAACACTCCTATTCAAACGATGATACCTGTTTTAGTATCGATGTCATCGATGAAATCTTAGAAGAAGATTTCGACGCTCTTTTAGACGAAGGTAGTAAAATTCTTCATTCCATCGAAGGAACCCTTCTCGAAGAAGAAATCTTTGCTGAATTCGATGAATTCATCGCAATGACTGCCGATGAAAACTCTGACTCTGAATCCAACACTGAAGATTCACAATTCGAAAAAATCACCATCAATACTAATTATAAGATCAAAACATCTCTTAAAGAACCTCCTACGGATCTCGAACTTAAAACTCTTCCTGATAATCTGGAATATGTATTACTGGAAGAACCCTCTTTTCTTCATGTTATCATATCATCTCAGCTATCCAAAGAAAAGAAAAGCAAACTCATATCTGTTCTTAAAAAGCAAAAGCAAGCCTATGCTTGGAAAATGACAGATAATCCTGGTATTTGCCCATCATTCTGCAAACACAAAATACAACTTTTGGATGATAAGAAACCCGTTGTCCAAAAACAGAGAAGGTTAAATCCAAATATGCAAGAAGTTGTTAAAAAAGAAATTGTAAAACTCCTGGATACCGGTATAATTTATCCAATTGCCGATAGTCCTTGGGTTAGCCCTATCCACTATGTACCAAAGAAAGGTGGTATTACAGTGTCACCAACGAAAATGATGAACTTGTTCCAACAAGAACCATTACGGTTGGCGAGTATGCATTGATTATCATAAACTCAATGAAGCAATCGCAAAAGATCATTTTCCCTTACCTTTTATGGATCAAATGCTAGAAAGACTCACGGGAAATAAATATTTCTGTTTCCTCGATGGTTTTTCTGGGTATTTTCAAATTCCCATCGATCCTAATGATCAAGAAAAAACAACATTCACTTGTCCTTTTGGAACATACGCTTATAGGCGAATGCCTTTTGGTCTATGTAATGCTCCTACCACATTTGAAAGATGTATGTTGGCAATCTTTCACGATATCGAACGAAAATCCTTCCGAAATATTCAAGGACATTTTCCTTCTTTGGAAACTCTTTTAAAAAAAAACCCCACATTTTCCCTATAATCTTGATAAAATGCTCCAACGTTGCAAAGACGCTCATCTCGTCCTAAACTGGGAAAAATATAAGTTCCAAATTCCAAAGAAGGATTTGTGCTCCCGACACAAGTGTTCTAAGCGCCGACTAGAAGTTGACAAAGCAAAGAACGATGTAATTTCGAAACTTCCACCACATACTAATATCAAAAGTATTAGAAACTTTCTCAGACATGCCGGTTTTTACCGACGATTCATTAAAGATTTCTCAAAAATTGCTCGATCTCTAACTTAACTTCTCGAAAAAGATACTCCATTTGAATTCGACGAGGAATGTCGAAGAGCTTTTGAATCATTGCAAGAGAAACTCACATGTGCTCCTGTGATCGTAAGCCCAAACTGGAATCTTCCATTTGAACTTTCGTGTATGCAAGTAGATTTTCGCTATAAGGAGCCGTCTTTAATATCGAAAAAGATGGTAAAAACTTTCACCCGATCTACTTCGCAAGAAAAATTGATAAGTGTAAAATACACATATCCGTTTATACCTAAAATAACCCAATTAAACCCAAAACATGCTAAAATGGCAAAGATATGCTTGTTTTTATGTTTTGTGTATGCAGGTACGGATAAGACAAAAATCATAAGAAAACCGTCAAAAACGGGCAAACACGGACACGAGGAACGGAAGAGCACAAGAGAGCCAAAGATTCAAAGCCAAAGTCAAAGAAATTCAACTTCAGTCAACTATGGGTCAACAAAAGTCAACTCACTAGAAGACAAATCCCAAATGTTACCCAAATAGTCCCTTAAGTTTCAAAAATCACACAAATGGTCCCTAAACCTAAATGGATCATACCCGGATCCAAAAGCTCATTGCCCCTAGCCTAATACCCTTTTATAAAACCACAAGGACCATTTTTGTCATTTATGAAAGTCCTTTTACACCTTACTCTTTTATAAACCAAATCCACAGGACCAAATCTGGCAAAAAGCCCAAAGTTTAAATCAATTTTACCTGTTTTACAGTTATAAAGGGCGCGAAGCATGTTACTGTTCATGCTTCATCCCTATTTCACCAACCAAGGTAAATCAAAGGGCTTTTGGAAATTGAGGGTCAAAGACGACAATTCAGAGGCTCTACAACAAGATAGCAGGGATAATTAAGTCAAATCAAAGCTTTCATTAGCTCACAAGCAAAGGCTTACTCGTGGCTATGGCAAGGAAGCACAAGGGGACTCATTTTCTTACACTAAATTATGCCTAAAAGAAACACAAGGTGTCTCAATCACAGATTGCCACGCCGATTTCTCTGTCTTTGGAAACTCTTTCGACACATGCCTAAACAACCTCGATAAAATGCTCCAATGTTGTAAAGACGCTCATCTGATCTTAAACTGGGAAAAATGTCACTTCATGGTCAAAGAAGGAATTGTGTTCAGACACAAGGTGTCCAGTGCAGGACTTGAAGTCAACAAAGCAAAAATCAATGTAATCTCAAAACTTCCACCCCCTACTAATATCAAAGGTGTTAGAAGCTTTCTCGGACATGCCGGTTTTTACCGACGTTTTATTAAAGACTTCTCGAAAATTGCTCGACCTCTAACTAAACTGCTCGAAAAAGACACTCCATTTGAGTTCAATGGTGAATGTCAAAAAGCTTTTGAATCATTGAAAGAGAAACTCACATGTGCTCCTGTGATCGTAAGCCCAAACTGGAATCTTCCATTTGAACTTATGTGTGATGCAAGTGATTTCGCTATAGGAGCCGTCTTAGGTCAAAAAGATGGTAAAAACTTTCACCCAATCTACTTCGCAAGCAAAACCCTTAATTCCGCTCAACAAAAATACACCGTAACCGAAAAAGAACTTATGGCTGTAGTTTTTGCATTTGACAAATTCAGATCCTATCTTATTCTCTCAAAAACTATTATTCACACTGATCATTCAGCTCTAAAGCACTTATTTAAAAAGCAAGATGCTAAGCCACGCCTTATTCGATGGATTTTACTTCTGCAAGAATTTGACATAGAAATCAAAGATAGAAAAGGAACAGAAAATGTTGCAGCCGATCACTTATCCCGAATTGAAAATGATGAAACAAGCGATGATAGTGAAGTAGTTGATAACTTTCCCGGAGAAACTCTTATGAAAATCAACATTAATGAACCATGGTTCGCAGACTTTGCAAACTGCCTAGTCAGTAATATTATACCAAAGGGAATGACATATCAACAAAAAACAAATTCTTCTCTGATCTCAAACACTACTTTTGGGAGGAACCTTATCTCTTCAAAGTATGCTCTGACGGTATGATCAGACGTTGCATATCTGGACCAGAAACCCGAACCATTTTAGATCAATGTCACCACGGACCAACAGGTGGACATTATGGACCAAACATAACTGCTAAAAAGTCCTAGATTTAGGATTTTACTGGCCAACAATCATCAAAGAAGCTCATACTCTAGTCCGCTTATGTGAAGCATGTCAAAGGACCAGAAATATATACAAACATGATGAAATGCCCTTAAACAACATTCAAGTATGTGAAATTTTTGACATATGGGGTATCGACTTTATGGACCATTCCCAAAATCATATAAGTTTGAATACATTCTAGTCGTTGTTGATTACGTATCTAAATGGGCCGAAGCTCAAGCTTTACACTAGTACAAAAAGGGGTATTGGTCACACCAAAAATGTGTGACTATATACATATAGTCACACACGTGAAAAGTTTTGTGTATGACAAAAGGTCGCGCGGCCGTAGGACACCTACAGTCACGCATTCGAGTTAGTCACACATAAGAAAGCTTTATTATCCGTATCCACGTTTTTTGTGTGACTAAATAGGTACAATTTAGTGACCGTAAAAAATGTACAACCAACAAAGCATGTTTTTTTTGTATATTTAGTCACATACAATTAAACATAGAGTGGCCAAAAGTGTTAATATGTGTGACCATAAGATGTTTAAAGTGAAGAAATATATATTTTGTGTGACTATTGTTCATCCAATAGCCACGTGAATTTTATGTTTGTGTGACCTTTTGTAATATTTAGCCACACAAAGCATGTTTGTTTTGGGTATTTAGTCACATACAACTAGGCATAAAGTGACCAAAAGTGTTAATAAGTCTGACCATATGGTGTTTAAATTGAAGAAATGTTTATTTTGTGTGACTATTGATCATCCAATGGCCACATGAATTTGAAGTTTGTGTGACCTTTTGTAATATTTAGCCACATAAAGCATGTTTTTTTGGGTATTTAGTCACATACAACTAATCATAAAGCGACCAAAAGTGTTAATAAGTGTGACCATATGGTGTTAAATAGAAGAAATGTGTATTATGTGTGACTAATGTTCATCCAATGGCCACATGAATTTTATGTTTGTGTGGCCATTTGTAATATTTAGTCACATAAAGCATGCTTTTTTAGGTGTTTAGTCACATACAATTAAGCATAAAGTGGCCAAAAGTGTTAATAAATGTGACCATATGGTGTTTAATTGAAGAAATGTGTATTTTGTGTGACTATTGATCATCCAATGGCCACATGAATTTGTTGTTTGTGTGACCTTTTGTAATATTTAGCCACACAAAGCATGTTTGTTTTGGGTATTTAGTCACA
Organism: Tanacetum coccineum; assembly: GCA_026074375.1. Lineage (NCBI taxonomy): Eukaryota > Viridiplantae > Streptophyta > Magnoliopsida > Asterales > Asteraceae > Tanacetum > Tanacetum coccineum. The sequence goes on from BQNB010145854.1 coordinate 13,202, forward strand.
TACAACTAAGAATAAAGTGACCAAAAGTGTTAATAAGTGTGACCATATGGTGTTTAAATTGAAGAAATGTGTATTTTGTGTGACTATTGATTATCCAATGGTCACATGAATTTGATGTTTGTGTGACCTTTTGTAATATTTAGCCACACAAAGCATGTTTGTTTTGGGTATTTAGTCACATACAACTAAGCATAAAGTGACCAAAAGTGTTAATAAGTGTGACCATATAGTGTTTAAAGTGAAGAAAATGTGTATTTTGTGTGACTATTGATCATCCAATGACCACATGAATTTGAAGTTTGTGTGACCTTTTGTAATATTTAGCCACACAAAGCATGTTTGTTTTGGGTATTTAGTCACATACAACTAAGCATAAAGTGACCAAAAGTGTTAATAAGTGTGACCATATAGTGTTTAAAGTGAAGAAAATGTGTATTTTGTGTGACTATTGATCATCCAATGGCCACATGAATTTTATGTTTGTATGACAAAACATTTAGTGTGACCATATATGGCATTTGGTCACAGTGTTAGAAGTAAATGTGACTAAACACATTAGCTTTTGGCAAGCTAAAAGAAAATAAACTTTAGACACACATATTAAGTTACGTGACCATATGTAATAGATTTTGGCTACACTTAAATAATGTGTGACAAAATGTTTAGTGTGACCATATATGCCATTTAGTCACATTGTTCAAGTGTGTGACAAATATTTGTCATTATTTATATGTATATCGTGACTAATGCTTCAAGCTTACTTGTATTGGTCTTACGTTCCAAATTCATATGTGACCAAACAATACTACCAGTTACTTTTAGCCACATGATGTTTGAATGTGTGGCAATACGGTTCTAATGGTCACACGATAAAAATGTTCATGTGCGACTAATTAGTAAATGGTGGCTTTTTGGTACCTTTGGTCACATAAATATGTGAATGTGTGGCCGTTCCATTTTGCCCATGCGTGACCAAAACCAGTTTTTGTACTAGTGACACTTTTTGTGCTTTTTGTTCCGTGATCCTAAAAGTTATCAATAAATAATGAAAGCAATACATTATGTCACACATGAGTATGTCGTAAGTTGTAAATTATGAAAATCATAAAAATGAAAAAAAGTTTTGAAAAATGGAAAAAGGGGTGTTTTAAAACTTTTGACTTCTTAACTCTCCCCACAAAAGACTTTGCTACTTTTCAAATGATTAGTTTGGGGAAGTTTTGAGGTATTTGGTTTTAAAACATATAATATTGCGTGAGGACACGACAATCACTTAGTTTGGGGAATTTTGATATGTGAGAAATCACATATCTTTTTTATACCAAAAATGACCCTAAAATGAACAAATGGTGCAAATTATGCTTGTATATTGCTTGTTTTGTCATTTGTGATGTGTAGGTACGGATATTGTAAAAATCACAAGAAAACGGTCAAAACCAGACAAACACGGACACAGGAACGGAAAGAGTGCACAAGAGCCAGGATTTTCTAGCAAAGGTCAACAAAGTCAACCTTGGTCAACCATTGGTCAACCCATAAAAAGTCAAAACCTCAAAAATACCAAAAACAGCCCTCAAAGTTAAATCAAATTTCATAAATGATCCTTAAAACACTAACACCGTTAGTCCTTTTAATATAAAAGGTTAACGGTCGTTAATCACTTAACCTTTCATTCTTTATACTCTTAATAACCAAAACCCGTAAACCCATCACCGGCCTAATTTAATAAAAACCCAGGCCTAAGTCAAACACCACTATTTTAAACCCTCAGTCAACTCAAATGATAAGAAAAGGGGTCGGGAAAAACAGTTTTACTGTTTACCCGTCTTCCCTAATTTACCATCTTTAATATTGCTCGATTAAAATGCAATTAACCTTTTCTAGAAGTAATCCAACATTGCCAAAAGATGCTTAGTGCCAAGTGACATCTTAGCAACAAGAAGCATCATCAAACGCTTGTGATTGGCTACACGGGCTCAAGGGGTTGACACGCGTGCTACAAAGAAACACATCAAGAAGGGAAATTTACACTAAAAACAGGCCAAAAGAAGCACAAGGCCTCTGATACAAGGATTGCCACACTGGCAATCCGTGTGCTCACTTATTGATCCAACGACTAAGAAAAGGGATCCAATGATTGCAAGGAATGAATGGTCAAAATCAGAGCAAGCAGGAGCGTGTGTTAAAGTCTAGAAGCTTCTCTCTTGCTCTATAAATAAAGAGTCTTCCTCACTCATAAAGGATCATATTTTTACTTTTCCAGCTTTTTAGTGTAGCTTAGTATAGCTTTTAGTAATTGTTCTTAGCTTATGTAATTTTCAGTTAATGTAATCTCAATTCCAAGCTTTGTACTAATTTTCTAGATTAATAAAAGTTCAAATTTACTTATCCTTGCAATTGTCTTTTCAAAATTTTACTTTTATGCAAAAATGGTCAAATAAGCTTTTACTGTTTTATAAGCTCTCATACTTTTACATAAGCTCAAATCTATTCTTAAGCTGATTATTTACTCAACTAAGCTCTCAAAAGCTTAGTTGAATCTATTATACTCAAATCCTCTCATAAATTACAATAGCTTTTATGGAAGGGAAGCCAATAAGGGATGGGCTTCCAAGACCACACCAGCTTATTCTAGGATAAGCTGGAGCTTGTTGATCAGCTCTTGGAGCATTAATAAGCCTTGTTTAAGCAGAGGCTATTATAAGTTATCATTTTCCTTTTTATAGCTTAATTCTGCATTTAGCTTAAATAGTGCTTTGTACTTGCTTATTTCTATTTAAGGTAGCGTATATTAGTAGGTTAATGCTTAATATTATCATTTAATAGCTTAGATCTTAGTCTGCTAGTTAATTTTACAAAACAGTTTGAAAAACCAAAAAAAATATTAGCATAATATAATAGCTCATTGTTCTGGTTTATTGTCTGCTTAGATTTGCTCAATAGGTTTTTTATAAGATATTTGACATCTGGTATTTGCAACTTGTATCTTAAAATTCATTTTCATAAGCCAAAAATGAGGTTGAAGGACTTAAAGGGGTGTTTGACTTATGGCAGTACTAACTTTAGTTAGTACTGTCATAGCCTTTATGGTCTTTTAAATCAATCTTAAACTTCAAATTTGAGTTTATGAAGCTAAGTTTTAAGGCCCTTATAGGTATAATTTGATAAGTGATCATGTTTTTGTAAACTGTTAGCATTAGATCATGCTCATAAACATTTCTAGCTTAAGTCTATTCTAGCTAAATTCATTGCTCATTTTGCTTTAGCTTTAGTGTTTTAAAGTTGTAGAAGCAAGTACCTTAGGTCTGCATAAGTTAGTTCATAGTTTTTGCTTTGACAATCGAAACCCGGATGAAAGTTCCCTCCACAAAATCAACACGAGTATGTCTCGTATTGGTATTGTGGAGGTTGGTTGAAGAAGTTCGGTGTTTCATTATAAGAATAAGGATTTGGG
>BQNB010145855.1:0-16655 GCA_026074375.1 Tanacetum coccineum
GCATTTACACAGCCAACACGCACCCTAATTTGTGCAAAACCACACGCAACAAAATCCAACCCAACGCACCCTCGAGGTGCTAGTTGTGAACCGTATAAACGAACGCACCCCTGGTGCTAAATCGAACAACCAAACACCCCCTACGACTGAGAACCAAACCAGACGAACCCTAATGGGTTATAAAACCCAACACACCCTATCTTGGTGTTAACCCCGGATCCAAACGCACCCACTGTCATAGTGACAGCGAGGGTGACGGCGGCGAGGAGATAATGATGACGCGACGGTGATGATGTTGGTGCGTAGGTGATGATGGTGGTGGTGTCATGGTGGCGTCTGTGGTGGTGTTGGTTATGACAATGATTGTGACGTAAGGATGATGATGATGACGATGGCAGCGGGGTGGTGGGGATGGCGATGGTGAGGTGGCGGTAGCAGCGGCGGTGGGTGAGGAGACCGGCTGTGGTGATGGGTTTTGGCCCGTGGATGCGCGTGGGTTAGGGGATCAGGTAGATCGGGAGATGGGGAATCTTTTTGGATTCGGCCGGAAAAGTCTGCCGAAAAAGTTTTTCGGCGGCGGCGGCGTGGTGGCCGGCGGTGGGGGAGGGCTGCCGGAAATGTGGAGGGAGAGAGAGTGTAAAATATGTGTGTGTGTATATATGAAATGAAAAATGAATAAAAAGTTTTAATTTTTTTTTATTTATATATTAAAGTTATAAGAAAAGTGTAAGGTGTATAATAGTTGAGGGTTGATTATGTAAATATTTCACAGGGACCAAAGGTGTAACTTTTGAGAAACTTTTATAAAATATTGGTTCGGGACTCGTTTAGGCCACTTAACGGATGATTCAACGCACGAAACTTGCGCCATTGTTTTCCAAATCATTTTTCTGATAAAAATGAGTATTTACTTGATAGTATTTCATAAATACATCGTAACATTTATATAAATATTTGTTATTTACTTGGTGACTCGGTTATGTCTCGTCCGAAAGTAAAAATAAAAACAAATTTCTAACCTAAATATTTGCGTTATCAACCAACGTTTTCGAATAAAATGATGACTAATTTATTAAATATTTTTATTTAATAAAAAGTGTTAATTAAATATAATTTAATTATTTTCTTGTTTCTAAATCTTGCGAGGGCATTTCAGTCACTTTCTGACTGTTTTCGGGTCTCGGGCAAAACTGAAAAGTTGTTAGGAATGTCGTTTTACATCAAATTGCTTTAGAGTCCGAATAATGAAAACGTGATTTAGCTGCTCGTTTTTGATAAATCAACTTAGGAATAACATATATCTCTTTTAAATATGTTCCGAAAAATTACCGGTTACGCGGTAATCGCTTTTATGTGACAATAAAAGACCAAAAGTCAAAAAGTCAAGTCAGACCCTAAAAGTCAAAGGGTAAAATCGTCATTCAAAATTTCAAAAATTCTCGGATGTTACAGTACCTACCCCTTAAAGAAATCTCGTCCCGAGATTAAATTTGTGTTAACCGTTTGTGTGACCAAGAAAAGATTTAAGATTTAATAAACCAGTTCTAAACAAAACGCTGATAACTTTATTCAACAAAAATTCGGTGTTTCGACACTTCTCAATGTACCAAAATTTTTGGCTAGGTTTGACCAGGATATCTAATCCGTCAAAATAGGTATCTCAAAAATAATTATAGGTCTTATGACTCAATGCTGTTATATCTCTTCCCTGTGTAGTGATCGCTTGAAATCTCACGTGTATTGTATTATTGTGATTTAAATTCAGAATGCCACCGAAGAGAATCGCCGCAACCACTACGCCTATGAACGATTTCTCAGAATAAGTATTGCAGGAATCACCACGCCTAAAGGATTGTAAGTATTCAACTCACTTGGTAGTACTAGGATGTACTGCGGCCTAAGTCTTCCTACTAGTAACCCAAAATGAATAGTTCGACTATCTCTCTCGTCAATAGGTGTTTATCTGGTTTAAGGGGTTGCATTACCTATTGGATAAAGTTGTACTAATTGGGACCGCTCCAGAACCCAACAACAGCGACCATAACATCAATAACTATAACAAATGGTGATGGGATGCCGAGAATGAGGACATTCCGATAAACAATATTCCCAGAATAAAGTTTAACAAATAGGAGGAGCTCGCGATAAGGCTATGCGAGAGAAGGATGGAATATGGTACTCAGTGGGTGCTGTTAGTCGTGTAGAATCAACTCCATTAGAAATTTCAAGCGATGTACAAGTCGGTTAAGTTCACGAACAGTTCCTGATCGTAAAGATTTTGTAACGTCAAAAGTTAATAACTTAGGAATGAGATTCAGTAGTTCCAAAATGAGGCCTTAATGATCCTTCTGAGCGGTTAAGGCAGGATTGTGTTTTCTAGACCATTGTTAACGTATTTCGTGTGATTATCGGGTTCGAGTTATATTGTTTCATATCGGATACAATTAAGCCCATTATTCATTATTTCATTAATTTGCATAATGAAAGCGTCCCATTTATGGGTGAAATAATAAAATTGATAAACTTATGGTTCGGCGATTTACAATTTATTTATTTAAATGAAGAGGCGTCCCAATCCTTTCAAATAAATAGATTATAAATCATCCTACTTAATAATTCCCGATGCAATACGCGTACTCACATAACCTTCAAGGTGATGGATGACATGACGATGCATGTGCTCTAATGAGTATGGGACGAGTGTTCCAAACTCGTCTTCGGAGACGGGGAGTAAAACTATCAGGGAAATCACATAGTGTTCAAGATCGTTAATGAGTACTCGGTTAGAGTAACTAAGGTAAAAGTCTTTATGAACGAGTCAACATAGCAATTATCATATAAATCCTCCTATTACAAGTCCCGCCCATACAAGACTTGTAATACTTAGATTTATACATAATCCCATGTAAACAGAACTGTGACGGGCTTTGTTAACATAGCAATTATCATATCAATCCTCATATTACAAGTCCCGCCCATACAAGACTTGTAATACTTAGATTCATACATAATTCCATGTAAACAAAATTTATGACGGCCTCCGTGTAATACGATATTGTATAAAGTTATGAAGAAAATAATATTCTTAGAGACCATTGCTTAACTTACGATGCTTGAGAACGAAATGAGGCCATTGTGCAACTCACAATGTCTAAGAAGTAAAATGAGACCATTGTCTAACTCACAATGTCTGAGGTATATGATTGAGACCATGAGCAACTCACAATGTCTTAAGGAAATGGTCTAGTTATTTATATAATTAAATCTTATATAAATATGCTGTTCGATATATGCAAAGAATGTAAGTCATAATATATTTATATATAATTTATTGATAATATATATATATATATATATGTATGTCATGTAAGCACTTAAGGTAACAAGTAACCTAAGCAAGTAAGCAAGTAGTGTGTATGCACTTTGTAAATGTTAATTGTGTTGCAACCTTTTTGAATTACGGTTTATAGTCTAGGGGAAAAATTTGCAAAACATAGTCTCTTTTAACCAATGGCTCGGTTACCATATCTGTAAACCCCAATAAATGTGTCGCAGCAGAAATGTATCCGGAGGCGTTACTTCATAATACACAACGCTAGATACAAGAGAACGGACTCTCAATGTGTCGGTTGAAAAAGTAATCTCGTTGAATTCCTTGAAATTTGATATAATGTTTGTCCCTTAATTGCATCACAATAATATGCTTGAATTTATCACAACATGATTTGATCACTTGTATGTATGTAGAAAATTTGTATGAAATCTTGTCAGTTTAGATCCAATGCACATCAATAATCCCAAACATCTAATTTCAACTGAGGAAAAACATGCTTAAAAGTGTCAACATTAATGTTGGTGAGTTCATAGGTTTTTTGTTTAATATATATGATAAACAAAGGTTTCCAAAAGCCCTTGTTAGTGGTAAGGGACCGTTTCAATCCTTAATTATTCTTCCAAAATGTATGTATGATTTTTAGAAATCAAAGAGTTGTAAAATACGCATGACCATTTCAATCCCCAAATAGTCACCAAAAATGTACGTATGAAAGTTGGGCCGCAATTGTCCAAAGTATGTATTGCCACTTTATTCAAGGCAACGTAAATATTCATGTACTGTTTTTTTTTGGTTTGTATTTGCCTTAATTCGGTTTGTGTATAAAACATTGATTACGATTACTATAAGCTCATGAAACTGATGCGGCTAAACAGTATAATGGCATGGGCTTACACAGGATGTCCCCACCGGGACACCATCAGCTTGAATTACTTGTCTTGTGCCTTACACGGTGCCCCCCCCCAATTGGGTATACCCTCAGCATTGACATTACTTTACATGTGCCTTACACCAGATTGCCCCCAATCTGGACACCTCAGGCATGAATACTTTAAGTTTGTGCCTAACGGATGCACCCACCTGGATACCCTCTGACTTGAATTTACTTTGTAAACATACAAACTGAGCTAATCCGTAATCATTATAAAAGTATAGTATGTGTTTCCGTTCAAAAACTAAACCAAATATTGTATCTCCTCGCGAGATGTATAAATGAGTATATAAACCAAACAGGTAATCAACCATGTAAATGCATTTGTAAACAAGCATGTTCTTACCCCAAAATATATGTAAAATGAGTAAAACATGGGGTTATAAACTAACATTGATGTTGTAGAACGATTGACAGATAGGCATCTAATTGACACAACTACGAACGGTAGAAGAAAGCGGCTCGGATCGAGAAGTTGCAATATTCTAAACGGGCTAAGTCACTAGCCTAGGTAATGTATTTGATCCTCTGATGATATGGTTACATTCAACGCGACACGTTGATAAGATTTGATTTAAAGTTGTAATAGTTTTGTGGTTGGTTCTAAATAAATAAATTGAATAGTGAACGCAAAAAGTATGTAATATCATTCTGTTATTGTTACATATGAAAAAGATTAAAACCTTACATAACTCATACGTGAATTATTTACAAAGACAAACAATCCAAAATATTAATGTGACGTATTTAATGCTTTGAAAGTTTTTATATAATAAGTGTGGTAAATAATTAAACCAAATATTTCGACACCAATTTAGTTAATAAGAATTCCTTGCATAAAAGTAGACACACGTCTTAAAGTTATGAATTAAACAACCGATGTTTGTAAAGCTTTTACAAAAGTTATGATTTTACCTACTAGTCAGTAATTTATAAAATAATATTTTATAAATAAATCTTTCGTCTTATCGACGAATCGTGGCTAAAATCATTATCTCATTTGTAAATGTATAGTTTTCGTTCGTTGCCGGGTTATTATACAGTTATAATTTAATATATTTTTAAAATATAACTTAGTTCCTTTTACCGGGTTTCTAAAATAATAGAGGTTTAGTAAAACATTACTAAATATAGAAATTTATATAAATTTCGTCATGATCTTTCCGGTTATATAACGTTTCTCATATTTATAAAATCTAATGTTTTTCCACTTTCCAAACAACCCGCGTGTTTTAAATATCTATGTATATATTTATATATATCAACTAAAACAAAGTAATGAATATCACATTTATTTAACCATTAACCACCCATTTTTTTTTTTTAAAAGTTTTTTCGATTTTAATTTATTAAATCTCGTGTTATAGTTATTAGTCATTTGCATAAAACCCACAAGGACCACTTGTTGGTCTTTTGCTAAACATTAACGAAACCCTTTGTTGCAAATCTGCCCAACCAAACACCCATGATGTCCCAAACACCCCTGTTTGGGTTTCCTGCTATCCCAAACGCACCCTTTATAGTTTTCTGCTCACCCAAACGCCCCTTTTGGGGTTTCCTTCTCACCCAAACACCCCTTTTGGGTGTTTTCTGTTAACCCAAACACTCCCTTATACATTTCTACCAAAGCAAACGCACCCTATTCGATGTTAATAACCAGAAACAAACACCCCTGTTTGTTAATCTGCTATACCAAACACCCCCTATTGGGTTTCCTACACAACCAAACACGCCCTTATGTTGTTTCAGTTAAGCCAAACACACCTTATTCGGTATCGTAACAACCAAACAGCCCATTCGGCTGTTAAACCCGCAACCAAACGCACCCTAAACTATTTACTACTAACCTAAACACACCCATTGGTATTTCTATCCAAACCAAACACACTCTTTGTTGTCTTCTCTTAACCCAAACGCACCCTTATTGGTTTCCATTAAACCAAACGCACCCCTTATGCATTTCTGATAAACCAAACTCCCCTTTATGAAAAATCTGTCCAAGCAACGCACCCTTGTGCGGTGACAGCCTATACCAAACGCACCCAATTTGTTTATAACAACACCAAACGCACCCGTGGCTGTTAAACTCAAACCGAACCCACCCTTGTGTGCTAACCCAACCCGGACGCACCCTACGGTGGTGCAAACCACAAAACCGACGCACCCTTTTAATGTTTAACCAAACGCACCCCCTTGGTGCCAGAACGAAAACACAAACCAACCGCACCCGCTGCGGTGAAAACATGAACCGAACGCACCCGCTGTGGTGGTCGGTTTAGACACCGAAACAACAACCTTGTGAGTTGTTTTTATCAATCAACGCCACCCACTTTTGGTGCGGCACAAAAAAAATACACGCGCACCCCATGTGGGTAGGCTGCTGACGATGGTCGGGGACGACTCGGGAGGCAAGAGATCGGTGGTTAGTGGTTAAGTTTGGTGATAAAGGTAACGGTGGGGTGTATCAATGCCAAAACGAACACCACTGGTGGCTATGTTCTTTTATTCGTGTTCGGCTGTAACAAACACCCACGAAGGGCTGTGGTGGCGTATGATGATGGTGGTGGCAGCGCGGCGCGGCTGAGGCTGCCGGAGGGGGATGGGGGGCGGCGGTGGCCGGAAATCATGGGAGAGGGAGAGAGTGTTTTATGTGTGTGTGTTTTTATACAAAAGAAATGAATGTAAAGTTTTATATAAATTTTATTTATAATAAAACTTTAAAATTAAGTGACAAGTGAATAATAATATGGGGTGAATTTTGTAAATATTACCACAGGGACTAAAGGTGTAACTTTTGAGTATCATTTTGTAAAATAGTGGTTCGGGACTCGTTTGAGCGACTTAAAGTATGTTTCAAAATACGAAACTTGCGCCATTGCGTTTCAAATCATTTTTCTGATAAAAATGAGTATTCACTCGACTAATTTTCATAAACGTTTTATAAAATTTATTTAAAACGTTTATTATTTATTTGTATATTACTTATAAACTTTGTCCGTAAACAGATCTTTTACTCGAATATTTGCGTTTTCAACAAAAGTCACTGAATAAAATGATGACTAATTTATTAAATATTTTTATTTAATAAAAAGTTATAATTAAATATAATTTAATTATTTTCTTGTTTCTATAATCTTGCAAGGGCATTTCAGTCACTTTAGGACTGTTTTCGGGTCTCGGTCAAAACTAAAGTGTTGTCCGGAATGTCGTTTTTACATCAAATGCTTTAGATTTTGGGTCCCGTGGGTTACAGTACTTAGCGGGTCGTTTTTGATAAATCAACTTAGGAATAACATATATCTTTTTTAAATATGTTCAAAAAAATTACTGGTTACGCATAATCGCTTTTATGTTACAATAAAAGACCAAAATTCAAAAAGTCAAGTCAGACCCAAAAAGTCAAAGGATACACTAGTCATTTAAAATTCTGAAAATTACCGGATGTTACATTTAGCCAAGGACGGTTTATACAATTCTTTTTCATAGAACAAAATCGTCAGAAAATATACATAAATACCTAAACATTCTGCATATTTTAATGAGGTGTGGTGTACCAACCGTTAACTTTAGGAACAGACCAACACTTATGTTTATACCACATAATACTGGTGAGGTGTGCATTATTTATAATTTTTAAAAGTGTTCAATGTTTATAATTTTGAAAAAGTACATTATTTTTTTGGTTTTTTACGTTAACCCTCTTATTTTCTCTAAGTGAAGATTAAGTGGTCAGCTATCACTAAGAACAGAAGACGATGAATTGGGGAAAATAATAAGATAAATAGGTAAACTTCCTTATATAGTCGCAACTCACAAGTCACAACTAACTATGTAGAACTGTAAGTTAAAAGTAGTTTACAAAGTTCAATACCTGCTCTTTTTCTAACAGTGACTATTGCAATGTTTCATTAGCATTCTCTTTGGGCTTCATGGAACGGCGCATCTCTTCAATATTGTCCCGAAGTCTAAACGAGAGTGAGATAATAAGAGTGAAAATAACAAATAATACAAGATGCATGCAAGATCCTGAACTGAAAAAAAATTAGGAATGAGAAGACATGCCCTTTCGATATGAGAGTTAAGATTACATTATTTGGCAATAGGCAAACACTGAAGTTCTTTACAAAATCCTTGAAAATTTCAGAGATTGATTAATGTATGGGTGAAAATAAAGGATGTTTTTGATCTTTGAAGACATGGAACCAAAAATTTGTAAGCTTCAAGTTCCATGTTGTTTGCTCTTCCAATTGTGGTCTCTCAAGTATCTTGCTTTCAGTGCTCCTTCGCATGTTGGCGTTGTGCGATCAAGCCTGCTACAATCATGATAGCTCGTGATGACAAGGCCTGCTCTGACTTTTCATTGACTTCCTTATACTTAGCCTCAAGGTCATCTTTCTCCTGAAATTATCATCTCCAAAAACCAATCAGATTCTATACACAAATTGAAAGTTTGTATGCAGTCATTATCTTTTTTTTCTAAGTCTTAAATTGCTCGAGAACATGAAAAAGATTCTAACATAGGAAAGGGAACTTAATCTTAACTTTTGCAGCATCCTAAAATCCTAATCTTTTCTGCAAGATCATCAATTATAATTCTGGATCGTCGTATAGATGTGGGTTATATATTATAACTATACCTTATTAACTCTTATGACTATCTAACCAATTTGGTAACTGATAAGAAGATGTGATGTTGTAACCGATGGTATCAGAGGGGAAATTTTAACATAGCAGTTCACACAAAAGTATCATCATGTTTTAACCAATATTATCAGTGTGACAGAAAAATGTGAACGCTAAGGTAGTATACTGGACATGACATTTTTAAGGGCCCGTAAACAAATTACCTTTTGAACCTCTTAGATTTGTTGTTTTGCTCGCTTATGAAGCCGGTTCAGCTTGGAATCAAGCTTAGAGTTTTTCTCATCACGCTCTTTTACTTGTTGTTCCAAATTCTTTTGAGCTGTGTCCATAAACCATAACATGCATTAGTACAAACATACAAAAAGTAATCAAAACGAGTAACATAAAGACTAGTTCTACCTTCGGCTAGTTTAGCTTCAAGCTACTAGGACTTAGCATCTGCTTCTATGTATTCTGCACGAAGATGTTCAAGAGTGGCCTCTGCAGCACCTCGTGTCTGTCGTTCTATTACAAGTTCTTCATTCAAAGCCTCTATTTTGTCCTTCAACTCTTTCGGATCGTTGTCAACTTCCTTTGCCTGTATGGAAGAACCAGTTGAATCTGCATATTGGTATGTGCTTAATTACACATACCTTTTACCTTTAAAAACGAGCTGAAATAACCAAAAACGGACCTAAAATGCCAAATATATGCTTGTTTTGCTAATTGCATTGTGCAGGAACAGATAACCAAGAAAAGGACGAAAAACAAAGCCAAAACGACAAAACCGGACTCGGAATGGAAAAGCTGTGAAGGACAAAGCCAAAGCAAAGCCAAAGACCAGAAAAGTCAAAGTCAAAAGTCAAACTCATCAATTTAACGTCAAACCGGGAAGCCTGTTATTGAAGAATACTATTGGATGCGATCTCAACCATCTGATGGGCGGGGTAAGCCAAGAGTATATTAATGGAGACTCGTGAAGGACCAAGGGGCCTCAATCTATGGACAAACACCATTTGTGTGCAATTGACAGAGACTGTGAAGACTTTGAAGGCCCAATCCTGGCCCATGTACAGTCAATCTCAGCCCAATAACACAAGCCCACAAACCTTATTGGGCCCAAATAAACCCAATTGGGCCCAATACAAAACCCAAGCCCATTATGGCCCATCATACTTTTTTTATAAACCTTAGGGACTTAAATTGTCATTTTTAAAAATGGTTTTATAAAGTAAATTGGTTTAGATATTAATAGGGACTGATTTTGTAATTTTCCAAACAATTTTTCCCTTAAAAACACCAAGGGCTGAAACTGCCATGTTCAAAACCTTTTATATCTTTGTTTTAATAAAACCCAAGGGCTGTTTATGCCAAGTGTTAAAAACCTTTTATAACTAAAAAAAGGGAAACAAACGAAATGGCAACAAGATGAAACCCGAGGGGTTCTTCTTGTTCTTTTCAAACTTTTAAAAACCTGTTAACCAATAAACGCTCCCCCCTCTCAACCTTTCCCGCCACCACCTCAAAACCTTCACCATCACATGTTACCACCCAATCTTTTACCCAACCCCTCCTAAATCCAGTCCTAACCCTAAACCCACACCCATTTCCCTGTTTAAATGCCACGCTGGCAATCCCCTTTCCCCCAAGGTATATCAATGGCGGGCAAGGCATCTAAAAGAAACACACTTGCAATCCTAGGGCTAGGATTGATGCTGAGACTCCACACACACAAAAAGCACAAGTATAGAAGCCTTGGACTTCTATAAAAGGAAGAAAAGACAAAGCCGAAGACACACTAGTTTTTACTCAGAAAATTTTGTTTAAAATTTTAATTAAAGTGTAAACTTAACTTTCAGTTTGTATTTCAATCGTATTGTACTGTTTTCAAGCAATTTAAAGCAAGTTAAAGGTTTATTTTAAGATATATAATTCTCCTCCAATTTTCAAACACATTAATTTGTCGCTTCTCCCTCTCACTCCCTCGCTCGATTCATGCAACTTGTGTTTTTCTTGTTACTGAAATACTCCACTAGTACTAATATTAGTTTCCCTTAATTATTTTTAAGTTAAATCAAAGAAAAAGGGAAATCGAGTTATTTAAGGGGGTGTTTGGTAAAACCCAAAATGGGTGATTTTGGGGGTTTCATGGGTCACAAACACTCAGCCACCTTTGGCTGAGTGTGTGTGTCTAATTAGGCAAAGAAAATTTACAAGTTTTAGTTAAAACTCGAATTTTTGGGAACATTACTCTTTCTGTCAACTTTGCAAAAAAAATTATAGCTTTAAAAGCTTAAGCTGCTAGACAGCTTAAGCACACTGTTTTTAAGCTCTTATAAGTCACGAAACACCACTTTGAAAGCCACTAGTTGCTTTTCTTTTTTCGACCAAAAAAAGTCCAAGTGTGGACTTTGCATTTTTTTTAGAAACCTTCAACTTTAAGCTGCACATTCAGCAGTTTATAGTGCTTTTTAGCCATTCAATTTCTGGCAATAAGCCAAGTGACCACCCCTTTTTATCTGTTTGGGAATTTTTTGGGATAAAGCTCACTTTTGGGCTTATTTTCATAAGCCCAAAATAAGCCTTTCAGCCTACTGTGCCTCCCCTGGTGCTGAGCACCAAGATTCAGCACCACTTATAGTGCTTATTTTGTATTAAGCACTTAGACCTCTTTGCTTTTATGTGTAGCTTATCACTAGTTCTCTAATTCCCCAAAATAGTTTAGACTAATTCTGCTTTTAGCTTATCGAAATTTAGGTCCAAAACCCCCTAGTTTCTGTTTTTTTTCTTGCAACTTAGTCAACATAGCTTATTTCTGTTTGGCTTATTTTAGAGCTTATTTTTACCTACATTTAGTTAAAATA
The DNA here is from genome assembly GCA_026074375.1 of Tanacetum coccineum. Taxonomy (NCBI): domain Eukaryota; kingdom Viridiplantae; phylum Streptophyta; class Magnoliopsida; order Asterales; family Asteraceae; genus Tanacetum; species Tanacetum coccineum. The sequence goes on from BQNB010145855.1 coordinate 11,753, forward strand.
AGTAGATAAAGCATAGTTTGATTAGTCTCATCACTTTCCAGCTTATTTTGAGCCTTTTAGCTTAAGCAAAAAGCCAATAAGCTGTTTAGGCTTATTTGGCATTCTGCCCAAAACAAGCTTATTTTCTGGCTTATTTAGAACATACTAGACACAAGTGCCTTTATTAAAAATGCTCCCCATAAGTTGCTTATTAAGTTTGCTTTTCTGAGTTTTTAGAAATAAGCACTTTTTAGAATTTAGGACTAGTTTTTAAGTCGGGCTAGCTTTTAGGGACTGTTAGTGTAATTTTAGGATTTCTTAGTTAATTCTGTTAGTACCTTTAGTTAGGTTAGTTTTGCTCAGTTAGTCCTTAGGGGTATTACACTGTTAGTCCCTAACAGTTAACTAGGTTAGTTTATTTAATTTAATTAATTTAATTTAGGGTTTAATTTAATTAGTTTAATTACTCTTAATTGCTACAGTAAAAATTAGGCGTTTTTATATTTTTAGAATTATCAACTTTTTCTTTATTTAATTTAAATTTTTCAGAATTTTTGCACTTATATTTTCTGTCTTTTTCTATTTTCTTAGTTTTAATTAGTATTTAATATTTCAAAATTCATAAAAAAATACAAAAATTAACAAAAAATTATTTTTCTTTTTTAGAAAATTTTCTTTAATCAAATAGTTTGTAGGAAAATTATTAAAACTTGTGTAGGGTGATTTTTGCCCAAATTTCAGTTCCGGGCTCGTTTACGAGTTCGACTTTTTCGTTTCTTACCGTTTTGTTCGCTTTTTAACTCCGATTTTGAAATTTTTTACATTTTCTTTTAAGTTAGAATATTTTTAATTTATTTAAATTTTAAAATTAATTTTATGACCTTATTTTTGTAATTTTTAGTTTTAGCTTGCGATTTAATTCCCGGTAGTCTATAATTGCATGTTTAATTTAGTTTATTAGTTTTAATTATTTTATGATTAAGTATTTTTTAGCCTAATTTAGTTCCCGTAAGATTTATTAGGATTTTCATTGCCATTATTTGCCCCCGTTAGTTTAGGATTTATCCGGTGAACTATTTTTGTTCCCCGTAGGATATTTAGATTCCCTTATTCCACTGCTTGTTTACCGTAGAATTTATTTTAGTTTTCTTTTAATTAATTTTAGTTTATTCTAGTTAAAAATCATAGTCATTTGTTTTTCAATTACAAATCATCAAATTCATTCGTATCGATTTACATTCCAGCCTGTGGGGGATTTGACCCGGGAAAGGCTCTATACTACTTCCTGGTATCATTGTTTGTTGTTTTCTTACAATTGTTCTATATATTTTTATTTTAATTTATATGTATATATATATTTAGTGTATTAAATTCTAAATTCCGATCACATATTACATCCTTTTAATTACTGGGGAAAATGCGACTTCAAGTACTCATTCTGAAACTTTAGCTCTACCACCATTTGCATCAACTGATCTTGAGTATCATTGGGAATAATAACGTTCTCGTTACTAAATCTCCACTATTTCTAGGAGTCGAGTAGTTCGATCTTGTGGTTTGTTGTACAGCGTCCTCGACATGATTTTTCAAGTTATCGTCAATGTCACTCCCCCTTCTTACATTATCTTCTAGTTTCTGAAATACTGCTATGGTTGTTGTAATCTACTCTGAACTGAACCTAGGATGGCATATAAATCCTGCGTAAAAAAAGGCTGTCGTTTGTAAAGGTTCCAACAGATTTCAAAAAAATCCTAAAAACTAGGTACAACAATAACCGATCATTCACTTTGATATCATAATGCTAATTGTTCCTTATGTTGCTCAATCAACTATAGAATATTTTACTATTTCTCCACCAAAGCAGGCTGAGCACTAAGAAATTCTCTATGAACAAGACATAGATTTTGAAAGCAAACCAAATCTCCTAAGGTGAATGCCTCAAGCAAATGGTATAACCATGATACAGGCGAATCTGCTTCCGTAGAATATCATTTGATTTGTGAGAGACCTATAAACAATCATACAAAACACATTATTACCACAACATCTCACGTCATTAAAAGATACATAAGGTTGGAAATAAGTTGGGGGCCAAATAACCTGCTAAAGCTCAGATACCAATGGTTGGTTATATAATGTTCTTGATTCTGATCCTTTTTTCTTTTAGCACCAAAAGATCATGCAATTGTAATTGCTGATGAGCTACATAAACAAATAGAATAAAAGTAACATTTACATAAAGCATTACAAGTCTATAGATTCGGATTTACATAAACCCTAAATTCGAAAATCAAAAGAATAATAAAAAAAAATAAAAAAAAAATTTTTTTAAAAAAATTCCCCCATCATGATCACCTTTGATTGTTTTTAAATTGACATAATTACATGTTAATAGTCCTAGTTTCCTAGGATTAATAGCCTTGAAATTGGGAGCAACGATGGTGAATAGAGTTGGCTTTTGGTTTGACGATTGTTGTGTGGTGAAGATGAGAAACTACACAATGAGATGGTTTGTAGTTGGTGATGGACTAGTGGATATGATTTGATTTTGGGGGAAAAGGATACATCTAAGGGCGGGATACGATGAAAATTTTTAGGGGGAAAAGGTTTCAGTGTATAGAAAAATGGAGAGATCTGAAAATGTGATTTTGATTTGGGGGAAAAATTAGGGCGGGATATGACTAATGCTTCAAACTTACTTTTCAGTTGTCACACATTTCAAATTCATATGTGGCTAAATATTCAGCAAAAAATAGCAGTCACTTTTAAATAATGTGTGACAAACTTGACTATATGATTTAGCCACATACATAATTACTTCATGTGACCATATATGGAATTGGTCACACTGTTCAATTGTGTGACATATATTTGTCACATATGTATATATATAGTGTGACTAATGTTTCAAACTTATTTGTAACTGTCACACGTCTCAAGTTATAAGTGACTAAATAATCAACAAAAATTAGCAGTTACCCCTAGTCACATAAATATTCAAATGTGTGACAATGAAATTCCGAAATGGTCATACAAAATGAGTTCAAGTGTGGTTGTTTATTTTATCCTGGTACATTTAGTCACATAAATATCTGACTGTGTGGCCATTCAAAAAACAACATGTGTGACGAAATCCTGTTTTTGTACCAGTGACTTGAGATGAACAATATCAAAAGTGATAATATCAGGGGGTATTTAATGATCATAATATGATAAGTCTTCGACGGAAGTGCTAAAATCTTCGAACCCATTTCCCTGAACCATGGACTTAGGTAGTCAGAAATTTCACGCAAAGAAAAATATAGACTATAGGGTTGGCTAAGGCGAAATGGTGTAACGAAACATATATAATATGTGTTTAGAACATACATTGGCTCAACAGGGTGATCTAAGGGTATCTTGCACTAATAATGAGTGCAACAAAAGGGTTATATCACGGGAGGTCGACAAGTCAATGTGACAAATCAATAAACACACACAATTTTACACATATGGGCTATTTGGGTGTATTCCTAAATGTTTCCTTCTCGAACCATATATTCTCGCTAATCAATTAGGTCTTGAAATGATATACAACCCAAGTTCTAAAGTCTACAATACTACCTGCACACTCAATATTTTGGTGGATTATTTGTATAATGGATGAAAAGGATAACCAGGCTTGACCTCGCGAAACAAAAATAAAGGGTAAATGTGCATTGGGCAAAGATTCATTCTAGTTCAGTAGGAAAAACATGTCAAATATTTTTTTTATTCGCACCATTGTTCAAAGAAAACTAGAAAATCGAAGGCAAATATTAGTCAAGTGATAATTCTACTCCTATCCCCCACTTGATTAATACAATGCCTCCATTGTACTTTAAGGAAATAAAATTCAAAGAAAGAGTAGAATTAGAACAAGAAACTCCCCTAAGCATTGCCCCTGATTAATAAAATGATGATAGCAGGAGGAGAACTCCCGACAATCTCATCTTGAGCAAACTCATTTTCCCCTGAGATCACTAAACAAACAAAATGCATTAAACGTTCAAAGAAAAATGTATAGGAAATCCTAACTCACTTTCCTAGGAATCACGGTAGCATTTAGCATATGAAACAAGCTTTTTAAACCACTTGGTGGCCCAAGTGGACAAGTGAAGTCTCGTGAGGGTTTCTAGAGAACATACCCACAAAGTCCATTTAATTATACATGGTTTAGTAATGATTTCAAACCAATTTTTAATGTTTTTCAGAAAGAGGTTATGGCGTAACCCCAGGGGTTACGCCGTAATCATGCGATAAATAAATATTTTGATTAAGGTTGTTACGACGTAATCATAAGAAGGATTATACCGTAATTGAAATGGTTATGTCATAACCATAGTTGTTACGCCATAATTGCTGCCACAACAGCTATGTTACCACATAAATACGAGGTCGAGACGGTCTCGAGTTTTTCTTCCTTGCTGTAAGAAACATACAAACTAACTAATATGCAGAAAAAATGAAATATATTGATAAAAGACGGGTTGACTCCTGGCAAGCACTTTTGTTTACTAACAAGTCTTTAAGTTAGACTCATGCCCATTCTACGTCATTTCGTGCACACTCGCATGGCCCCTTTTATCCATTCTATTACCTCTTGATCATGCTTATATTCATCTCCTAAATCCAAACATCCCCTATAAAATTCTTTAATCTTTTGATAGGGTGATAGATTCCTCTTGATTTATCCTCGTCACTAATTGTTAAGACGCGTGTCATTGTATTGTGTTGCCTTATGGTTAATTTATTAAACTTTTTCTTAGCCTGAGGCATGTTAAATATTTTCTTATCGTTTCCAACCTTAAACCAGAGAACTCCCCTAATCATGTCCTCCACAAGTCCTACCTATTCTTTGAAAGGTTTCCCAAACAGGTTCAGTTAATCCTTTTTCTATAAATTC
>BQNB010145856.1:0-12352 GCA_026074375.1 Tanacetum coccineum
CGGGTGGGTCCAATAAGTATTCTTCGGTTACGGCTTCGACTTTGACCATTGACTTTGTCGGGGTTGACTTTGACTTTGACTTTTGTTGTCTTTGGCTTTGATTTGACTTTGTCTTTTCCATGCTTTTCCATTCCGTGCTCGGTTTTGTCCGTTTTTGCTTGATTTTTCGTCCTTTTTTTGGATATCCGTTTCCTGCACAATATAAATGAAAACATACAAATACAAATGTATTTTTGGTACGTTTTTGGTCATTTAAGTCCGGTTTGAATGGAAAATGGTATGTGTAATTAAGCGCATACCAAAATCCCCCATACTAAACTATTGCGTATCCTCACGCAATGCTACAAGTAAGCACTTAAGAAAACTAAGAATCTCAAGCCCCCTCGACTAATAACCTCGAAAAATAGCTAAGTGTTCGTCAAGGGGAAGTAAAGACTCATAAGTTTTGCAAAGCCTCGTCTTTACCATTTTTAAATATATACTCTTATTCCTACACATATTTTTGTATTTTTTATTTTTCTCATTTTTTTTTGTACTTTTCATATTAAGCAACTAACTAACATATTTGACTTTCACTATTTTTATAACTTTTAGGGATTATATAACAAGATGCATTTCGATCCTTGAATACCCCAAAAAGGATAAATTCATCGTCCCCGACTTTTCACTCATCCCAAACCAAGCTTAGAACGAAATCACCGTTAAATATAAGTTAAGATGCTAACACTACTCATATTTGTAACTTGTGAACTTTTCACTCCCGACAATTATTATATATTAGGTGAATGTGCCATTTCGAATTTCAACCATGGATCAACGTTTTGCAAAAATCTATGCTTCACGTTCCACCCGAGAATAATGAGTTTGAAGGCGAGATCATCCCATGTAGCGACTTTCGTCTCGGCACATCCCAACCTTGCGGTTAAGTGACCAGGCTTTTGACACCCCACAAAGACTAGTATCGGGACTCACAGACCTTAGGTTTCAAAAACTCTTAGGTTTTCCGTATACACATAGCTTATAAAATAGAATAGTCAAAGTTCAAAAGCATATTTAAATTTAACAAAAAGAGATCTATTTATTAATTCACACTTAATATTAAACATAACATTGATGCAATTGTAACCCTCGACCTTTTAGAAGGCTGCAACATCGGTTGTGAGCCGGCAAGATGCAGCAAACTTTTATCAGTCTCGGATTATTATTCTTACTATGGGCTTTCTTTAGAAGGCTGTAACATCGGTTGTGAGCCGGCAAGATACAACAAACTTTTATCAGCCCACAGTTTATATTTATTATATTTTTTTTTTTTTTCATTTTTCACATATTTTCGTCATCATTCATTTTTTTTACGATATAGAGAAGACTTCTTTTTGAAAAATTCAAGTATAAGTTTGAACTAAGGCTAAATTTTTTGCTATATACTACATAAAAATTGTTGATTTAAGTTTAATCTCCAAAAATAGCACGTATTATTAGTCTGGTTAGGAGCTTATAGGAGAAAAAGCCACAACCTACATGAGCTTCTTAAGATTTCCAAATAATCCTTGTTTAGCATCCAACTCATACTTAACACTATCATTTTTCGTTCTTCGCGAATATTCGCGAATGCTTAGTCTAAAAGTTAAGGAACAAGCTAGAGCTCAACACGCTCGATCAAGTCAAAATTTATTCTTATTCTACCCAACAGGAAAGTCAAAATTATGACAAAACACTTATTTTATTTTTGAAATTTTTGAAAATTTTCATTTTTTTTGAAATTTTGGTGGTAAAAACGGGATTACACGAAAACAACGACTGCAGGCACAATCAAATCAAAGATCCCCTCATACTTGAATGAAACATTGTCCTCAATGTTTTACGAAGGGTCTCTACACAAATCCTAAGCCATTTATTAAGTATGCTCAAAGATAAACGTTAGTCGATAAGATTTGGATATCAGATTCCCAAAATGAAGCTGAGGATGTGAAGCTCTTGTGATCGAAGGACAAAAACCGCGAGTACGAGAGGCTTCAAAAATCCGGGACAATCCTGGACAATCACAAAAACACAAGCAAACAAGAAAAGAAAGAGGCGAGCCTCTCACAACAAAAACACTTATTCATTACTACATAATATAACTAAGGATAAGCATGGGGTGCCTCCCACGAAGCGCTTGTTTAGGGTCACTAAGCTTGACCCAATCCCCGTATTCAATTGTCCTTGGGGAACGTTTGGAGATCCGGGATATCCATAGCAGGGACATCCCCTCCAAAATAGTGCTTAAGACGATGACCATTTACTTTGAAGTTTGGCCCGGAGTTTTGGGATAACTCAACGGTGCCATATGGAAAAATATGGACAATGGTGAATGGTCCGGACCAACGAGATTTTAACTTGCCAGAGAAAATCTTCAATCTGGAGTTAAAGAGGAGGACTTGATCACCAACGTTGAAAACACGGTTTTTGATCTTGGTTTTTGATCTTGGACGTCAGTTAATCCTCTGGTTTTTTCCTTGTTAAATCAAAGAATTTTCATTAGGCTTGATCACGAAGTTCGTTTAATTCAGTGAGTGAACTTTTCGATGATCACCTGCGGTTGAAAGTCATAGTTGGGCATGCTTCAAGGCCCAGTTAGGCTTTGTGCTCTATTCTCAACGGTAGATGACATCATGCCTTTCCATACACGAGCTTGTATGGAGTGCGCCCGATGGGTGTTTTGTAAGCTGTGCGGAAAGCCTAGAGAGCATCATCTAATTTGTCCGACCAAGAGGCACGGTTTTCGCCCACTATCCTTTCAAGAATTTGTTTCAAGCCACGATTGGATACCTTAACTGGCCTACTTGTTTGTGGGTGATACGCGGTGGAAAGACGATGAATGGCTCCATATTTAAGCATGACCTTTGCAAACTGGTCATTGCAAAAATGGGTTCCGCGATCACTTATGATAGCACGAGGGGAACCAAATCGAGCGAAGAGAGATTTAAGAAATTTGCAAACAACTCGGGCGTCATTTGTAGGGAGCGCTTTTGCTTCAACCCATTTTGACAAATAGTCGACCACCACGAGTATATATTTGTTCCCTCGTGAAGACGGGAATGGCCTCATGAAATCAATGCCCCAAACGTCAAAGATTTCACAAACTTGGATGGAATTTTGAGGCATCTCATCCCTTTGTGAAAATTTTCCCTGACGTTGGCACGAGTCGCAATTTTTAACCAACTCGTGTGCATCTTTGTAAATAGTAGGCCAAAAGAAACCGGCATCAAAGACCTTTTTGGCAGTGAGATTTGCACCATGATGTCCCCCGGTGGGTCCACTGTGGCAAGCTTCGAGGATGTCAAGAGCTTCTTTGCTGTGCACACACCGCCGAATCACTTGATCCATACATATTTTGAACAAGAAGGGGTCGTCCCAAAAGTAGTGTTTAACATCTTTGAAAAACTTGTTTTTCTGCTGGGATGACATTCGAACAATGAAATTCCCGTGTGGTAATTTTCATAATTCGGGCAAACACACGGGGGGTAATTGACGTACCACGAAAAGTCACCATATTAAGTGTCTCAAGAGGAAACTTTTCATTTATCTCCTTTGGGTCGAGCATACTTTCATAAGGATTTTCTAATCGGGAAAGATGATCTGTCGCGAGGTTCTCGGATCCTTTTGTGTCAATTACGTTGAAATCGAACTCTTTGAAGGAGGAGAATCTACGGAGCATTCTTATCTCACCTATGGGAAATCTTTTTTTTGCACAAGAGTTATTTTAGGGCAGGATGTGATCCGTTTACACAATGCATTTATCAAAGACGTGGTAAAGACCGAATTTTTTGAAAGGCATACACCACGGATAGCATTTCTTTCTCCGTTGTGGTGTAATGCGATTCAGCCTCGTTCATTGTTTTACTAGCATAGTGTATAGGCTTAAAGTGTTTCTCATGACGTTGCCCCAAGACCGCACCTATGGCAAAGTCGCTTGCATCGCACATAAGCTCAAAGGGCAAATCCCAGTCTAGGGCAATCAAGATTGGGGCTTCAGTAAGTTTTTTCTTTAATGTATTAAAAGCTTGAATACATTCATTGGAGAAGATGAACGGAGTGTTTTTCTCAAGGAGATGAGTCATTGGTCGAGAAATTTTGGAAAAATCCTTAATGAACCGTCGGTAGAAACCGGCATGACCGAGAAAACTCCGAACACCCTTGACGGTGGTGGGATGAGGTAACTTAGCAATCACATTGACTTTGGCTTTATCAACCTCAATCCCGTTCTTTGAAATCTTGTGGCCGAGGACAATGCCCTCCTTGACCATGAAATGACTTTTCTCCCAATTTAGACAAAGATTGGTGTCTTCGCACCTTTGAAGCATCTTGTCCAAACGAGAGAGGAAATTTTCGAAAGAAATCCCAAAGACCAAAAAGTCGTCCATAAAGACTTCCATCATCTTTTCGACCATGTCATGAAAGATAGCCAACATACACTTTTGGAACGTTATAACAACCCAAGAATTTTCATCAAATGCAAAACCTATTTTACTATTATCACAATTGTACGGGGAAATTTTTCGCTTTATTACATTACTTGCATTGTCAATATCTCAGTATGTCATGTAACTTACATAACTAAAGTAGACAAGCTCACGCAACCTATCTATGGAAATCCTGTCTTCATATATGTCAAGCAAACATCATAACATGTCAAGTCAATATCATCATATCCTTATTACAAAGTACATTATTCCTATAATGTACCATTCGCAACGTTATATCAAAACGGGCTTTAAACCGTTATCTTATACCTCTAAACCCTAAAATCCATGAAAGGTTAATATCTAAAGTGAATGTACAAGCTACTAAAGCATATATACAAGTAATATAACATTTCAATTGAAATATAAACTCCATACAAATCAAGTACAAGCTTTAAAAGCATAATATACAAGTCATTAATGCACGATATCCAAAATAGCCGTTTTACCTCCGTTTTCATTCTAATCTCTTCACCATCACTTGTGTACAAGCTACTACACTTAATATACAATGTGTAAACCCTAATTATTCTATTCATAAACTTTCATACACATTTTTACTCTTAAAACCCTAATTCAAAACTCAGAAACCCTAACCCGAGCTAAATACTACACTATGACCCGTTTCTTCATTTTTATCCATTGTAAACCTAAACCAATACTCAAATAAGTTATAATAACTTATTTTACAACTATGTCAATCCTATTTCATCATCATTTCATCATTTCATTCCACTTATACGCAAAATGAATCGAAGAAACCCTAAACATACCTAAATGATCATTCAGCCCATTTTCTCGTTTCTAACCATTTCATTCTCAAGTAAGCAACCAAGAGTCATTGTAAACTCATAAAATGAGTTTAAAAACTATTATCCATCATTATCCATCATTACTTTGAAAATGTACAAGAATTACAAAGCTAGAAAACCCTAAAAGCCTAATACGAGCCCTAATCTAACCCGCGGCTTGTTTATTTCATTTTGACCCATTTTAGCTTAAACTACTAATCAAATCTCATTAGTAATCCATTATATACTGCCTAAGATCAATATTATATCAACCTTGATCCATTATACACAAATTATAAGCCAAGAAAGCCAAAGAAACCCTAATCGCACCCTATGAGACCCGCGACCTCATTTCTTCATTTTTAACCCAAACCACTTGCTAAATTTTGTTAATACTTCTTATTAAAAACCATGAGAACATGTTTTAAACATTACTTGATCAATGTATGCGAAATATAAGCCAAAAACAAGATTTCGAGCCCTAAAGGACTCAATTGAACCCGTGACCCATTCTTGTATAATTTAACCCATTTTAAAGCTTCTCCTTGCAAAATAACTCACCCACATGTGTTCCTAAGTTGCTTACTTAGCTGCTACAACAAATATCTAGTGTATACTTGGTCTTAAAATGAACCACATCACCTCTTTTCTCCTTTCTTTAGCCGCGACATCACATGGGCAAACCAACACACCAAAGCTAGTTTCTAGCTTATGCAACTCATCACATAGCCTATCCTCATCATCCTCTAGACCTCCTATATGTCCTCTCCTGGTTACAAAGCTTACCTTAGCCTCCAAGATCATTTCAAGTATAAATAGAGACCTAAAAACACTTCAGTTGAACTCCTATAACCCAATTGAGCAAACATTATCTACTCCATATGATCCTAGGATCATCTAAGAAGATCAATCAAGCAAATATTTGAAGATTTGAAGTCCCGGGAATAAGATACAAGGCGTACGAGTGGAAATACTACTCGAAACGACCCATTTCCACCATTTTTGCTCCTTGAAGCTCAAACCCAGGTTCTAAGGATTATAATTCTGCTCCTACACTCTTATAATGTTCATATGATCCTAAATATACTCTTGTTAAAGTTTCATAACTCAATTCATGCTCATTTTCCATTTGATCAAAATCGTACACCCCGAAACCCTAATTTCACGTTTTTTCTTAAAACTAAGATGTATAAATGATTTAAAAGTATTGTTATAATCTATCCTACATGCTTAAGACTTAATGTTAAAATAACAATTTATGATTAATTAAGGAATTTGAACTTAAAACCACCGATTAAACATTTTGTAAACCCTATTTACCGTATTTGCTCCTAGCCTAACGAATCGTTATTTTTAACTTGCGTTACATTAAAACTTCATTTTAAGTATCATATCACTTCTAATATCATTAGAAATGATTAAAAGAAGCTTGCATTGCAATTTGGACATAATAAGTAAGTTATACTCCCTTCATGGGGTAAAATCTCGAAACTTATTTGAAACTTATAACTAAAGGTGCTGCATATTTCAATTTTATTCAAAGTTATAACTATACGGGGTCCCTATTATGTCCCTTTTTCAAAGATCTAAGTATACTTGGCATATCTTTCAAAAGTTATGGACCAAATGTTTGTAAAAAGAGCAAACTCTACGGGCCTAATTGCAATTTTTCCCAACCCTAGGGTCCAAAATGTAACAATTAGAAAAAGTGAGAAAAATACATCTTTAAACCTACACCAGACATAACATATTAATTAACGCTTCTCCTTCTTAACATTTCCAATAATGATAAAACGCTTAAAACCCGATATATCGTATCACAATACAAACGGAGCTTCATATTAGAGAGTTTTCAACTTGGTATTACGTTCTGACTGAGTTGTTGGGTTAAAAGATATTAAAAGTGAGCCCTAGCTCCTCAAACGTTTATCTGAATGACTTCTAATTATGATGGCCCCGAACGTGAATACTATCATTCCAAACGACTCAATCAAACTCATAACTCCTAAAACTAAAGTTCTAGAATACAATCTTCCTAAGACTCAACATATTTACTCAGGTTACGTGACGTGGCTATTTACTATCATTTAATCTATACAACATTCCCTGGTTAAGATTGTGACAACGGTCCTACTCTCTATCTATCATTTCAAATAATATTACATCTAACCTATCAGGTGATGATATCCAGAACCTCGCCTTTACTTATGTACATGTATTATAAACACGCGAGAGGGATACATACTTGTTAGTAAACTCTTTTACGATAACTCCATTTATCCTATAACACTGTGATTGTTTTCAATGACTTAGTGAGTTCATAGCCTCACTTTATAATCTGTTTTAATGCCGTTTCATAAACCCGCTAGGGGATACATGCTGTAAATAAGAATACAATGGGGTTTTACCAGACTATATGCTAATCTGATGTACATTACAAACAATGTCCGAAGTTATAAAATCCAACAAGTCATTAAATTTTAACTACAAGTCGTTAAATTTGACTATGGATGATAATCTGTTAGTAACAATAAATCCTACATATGTCGTTAAATTTTGACTTCAAGATGTAAATTGACTTTGGTATTTAATCTAATTAGTTTTCATAAATCCTACAAGTCGTTAAATTTGACTTTGAGTTGTTAAATTGACTTTGGATATTAATGTGTTAGTTTCATAAATCCTACAAGTCGTTAAATTTGACTCAAGTCGTTAAATTGACTTTGGATATTAATTTACTGTTAGTTTTCAGAATCCCTACAAGTCATTAAAATTAGCACTTCAGTCGTTAAATATGACTTTTGGATATTAATGATAATGTAAATAAATCCTTCAAGTCGTTAAATTTGACTTCGAGTTCATTACAATTGACTTTGGATGTTACTTATGTTTGATTATATGATCTCATCGAGTCCGTTAATTTGACTTTGGATGATAATGTGTTGAAGGACATGAGAACAGACCAATCAACCAAACAAGGCAATAAACTGGATAGATACATTGTTTACTATATTCCATTGCGATATAATTACTAATAACGGGTATTATAATATCATACCCAAGATCATAAAAAAATCATTTTCCTAATAATTGTGATTTATAACAGATTATTTTACTATTACGTGTATTCAAACTGTTTATATCAAACCTATGAGTTTCACCCAACCATGGGTTGACTTTTTAGCATGTTTATCTCAGGTAATTGAGCAAGTTGTGGCACGGAGTGGCATGGGCTCGAAGATGGCTGAACTGTTATCATTCAAACATAATGTTTTAGATTTTGGGACCTGCCTTTGTAAAACTCTGATTTGAAATGAATGATAACATATCTTTTGAATAAACGTCTTGTATTTGGTCCGCGTTTTCTATGATTATGATTGTTGTTAATCCATGAAGTAATACCCCAGATTAGCTTCGCTGCTATTAGTTGTAAAATGGGGGGTGTTTACAGATTGTATCAGCGCCATGATAAGAGAATAAAAGGTCAAACCTTAACTATAACACATTTCCTTTTTCCAGGCCATCAAGTCCTCCGGTGCCACTACATTCCGGAACAAGTATGTAAAGATACATATCTATTATACTATTATATAAATAACTTATGTTGTTATTAGAACGATGTCTTCTCCCAATCGCTCTACTTCCGATAATTGCGATGCTTTCCTCTATGAATATTCTTAACTATACTGTCCGTACTCATCGGATTATTTCCCACGTTCCATCAGAAGCAGTTGCATTTAGACATCTTCGAAAAACTCTATAGATAATATGATCCCACCAGTATTCTCATCTTTTTCCTTGTTTGAAGGACGTATAGGCATTTTATGCTAAGGAATCACCTATTTCATCACCAGATCCTATTACTTCAACAGCTATTTTGACTTCATCTCCGGTATTACCACCATCATTACTATTTGATCCTCGATATTTCTTTGTTCCTAAAGAACTATTACCACCTAAGAAGCGAATATGTTTCACTCATCTTCTTGTCCTCAACTACGTATTTATCACTCTCTCTCATCTCCATCAATCAAACTTATAATTTGGTATCACCATCTTCCTCAGTTTATACTCCTACCCTCCTCAAGTATTTGAAATAGGAAAATGATCAGATAAGATGTATCTAAAACATCATGAGAAACAAGTCGAAGATATCTTGAATTATTTAAATGAACTCTATCTTCACCGCATTAAGAGAATGGAAGAAGGACGTATAAATGGTAAACGAACTAAAGACCAAACTTAAGGGAATCCGTACTTAGATTATCAGACTTCAAAAGAAGCGGTTAGGGTAAAAGGATAAGATTACCTTTGCTCACTATAGAATTTCCGATCTTAAATACAAATCAATGTGAAATCCAAGCTCATCACCAAACGATCCAGGAATATCTTAGGATGTTCATCTACCCAGCTAGAATCAACAAACTCTTAAACCAGTTTTAGCTTTATCCTAGTCACGGGATGTTTGTTATAAACTAAAAACGGCGTCAAATTTAACTATGTATAGTAAAAAGGCAAGTTATTTATAAAGGCAATCCCATTTCATACCTTATTGTTTCTAACTTATCTCTCTCTTTCATCATCATCTCCATCATTTGTATCATTATCTCCGTCTCCATGAATCATACCATAACTTATAAGTGCTTAAAATCCAAAAATAAGCATTTCTCTTTAGCCATCCTTAAGCATCACATTTTCTTTAACATTACCTTTCAAACTTGTGGATATCATTCTTACTACGTGTTCTCTTATGTTGATAGAAATGCCGCCAAAAGGACGTCAACATCCGAAACACCAGCCATAATTTGGATGCCCTCCGGCAACTGATTGCTGATTTTACTACAGCCCTGGAAGCACAATCTGCTGCCATGGCAAATGCCGACAATCCCAATAGGAATACTGGACCAAGAGAACCTCCTATAGCAAAAAGAGGAAACTACAAAGAATTCATAAATTGTCAACCTTTCTACTTCAATGGCACGGAAGGAGCTGTTAACCTCATCCGCTGGTTTGAACGGACTGAATCGGTGTTTTCTCGTAGCAAGTGTGCCGAGGAAGACAGAGTGACATTTGCTACTGGTACTCTAACCAATGATGCCTTGTCTTGGTGGAATGCATACGCCCAACCAAGTATTGTCCCCGGACTGAGATCAGAAAAATGGAAGAGGAACTTTACAATCTGAGTGTAAAGGGAAATGATCTTAAACCCTATGTTAGAAGATTCCAAGAATTAACCACCTTGTGTCCAAACATGGTGCCAAACAATGAGAAACTCTTGGAAGCTTTTATCGGAGGTCTACCTCGAAGCATTGAAGGAAACGTTACTGCCTCGAAACCTCAAACTTTGGAGGAAGCCATCAACATATCCCAGAGGTTAATGGATCAGATAATAAAACGCGATTCTATGCAAGAAACCAATAATCATAAACGAAAATTAGAAGATAAGAGAAACACCATCGACAACAACAACAACTACCCCAAATACCACAACAACAATAACCACTTCAACAATCGCAAAAATGACAACTACCAAAATAACCACAACAATCACAACCGTAACGATGATTACCACCACCAGCAGAATAGAAGACAAGAAACCTTCAAAACTTATACTGCCACCAATGGATATGCTGGAAACCTTCCCTTGTGTAAGAGATGTAGACTACATCACACGGGACCTTGCAGTGTCAAGTGTCAGGTTTGCAACAAGATAGGTCACCAGACCAAGTACTGCAAAAACAACAGGGCTACAAGAAAGCATACTTAGAGATGAGCTTGCTACTCTAGAAACAACTCTCGAAGATATTCAACTCTCATCAGAATCTTCTTCAATCTGAAAACACTAATCATCAAGCTACAATCCTTGTCATTTGTTACTTTTATTCTAGAAAACTGCTACGAGATACGTAGCATAAGTATCAACTCTTTTAGAGTTTCATATGTAAAGTTATCCATGAATTAATAAAGTGATAATTCCGTTACATCTTGTCATCTGGTGGTATCAAAACTCGTCAATTCTATCATGTTCAACTCTGAATACTCTCCTCATACCTTTGAAACATAAATTATCATCCTTGATTATATGGGCGTCAGTACCATCAACATCTCAATATTATCTAACAATTCATGATCATATCATTTTCTACACTTTGCCATATCGTGTTTTTATACTTAGGTAAGACGATTTATGATCATCTTATTGAAATGAATTAGGTCACTTCTTCATTTGAATAAGAAAATTATAAATCTCCGAACTATGAATTTATAAATTCTCAGTTACAAGAAGTTGGACGCTTCTTTTTGTAAGTGACAAATTATAAATAAGTAGGCTTAAGTATATAACATACGTACAAACAAGTTTCTTTTAATCCGTTTGTACAAACAATTCCTTAATCATTATCATTATTACCTTCATCATCTGTTCATTTCAAAATCTGTATCTCACATGATTAGCAACTCTCTTCCAATCGTTCCTTGACATCACTCATTCTATGATCTCCATATTCTAAAATTTTCTATTATATTCTGCAATGTAATAATAAGGAAACACATAAGAATCTATACAATGTCAAATGATTTCAATACCACTAGGTATGAAAATTTTGACAAAGAGTTGTGATAGCATTCTTATTCGATGTTGACTTTCAAAGGTTAACGAATAACAATTCTTTACGATTAGAGTGGCATAGTAGAAGTAGACCATAACCCACAGGTTCCATAAATCGAAGTATTTTATTCACCCAGATTCTATCAGGATCTAGAAAAATTCTATTGGCTGTCATCAAGAGGTGTAGTCATGGAAATAAGTAGACGTGTAAAAGGAAGTAATTATAATTATGAAGTACAACATAATTATAAATGCATCACACACGTGGACTTGTAACCTTGATTAACCTAACATAAAATTCAAAATTCATGCCTAGTACCTACATCTATTCACTATAACTTTCAATTAAATCTCGAGACGAGATTTCTATAAGGGGTGAAGACTATAACAACCCAAGAATTTTCATCAAATGCAAAACCTATTTTACTATTATCATAATTGTACAGGGAAAT
>BQNB010145857.1:0-16655 GCA_026074375.1 Tanacetum coccineum
GAAGCCCTCCACACAACCCTAGGCAGAAACCGAGTCAATACATAATCTATCAGTAATCACAAAGATGATTCTGATATTGAAGACTGACATCATGGACCCAGTCATGAAATGCACAACCCTCCCTAGCCACTCAGAATCTCTCAAAAGATTTTTGTTTCATTTCTCACAGAGATCAACACGTTTCTATCGGCTTTCTTATTCCGAGATCATTAATATTGAAAAGGTGGCAGTCCGCTTCAGCCTTTGATAACCAAATAACAAATGTACACTTATAGAGTCTAGAGCCAATGAGATCTATCAAAAATCTTACATGGACACAAATTCTAATATACAAAATGCCGTACATCATTATACAACATTTGGTATCAATAAGTCCTACGCATTATCCTTGTGATAATTGCCAGAACATCAGAGTGATACTCTTTAGTATTCACAGCGATGATGGAAATCCTTCTTGAGCCAACATCAAACAAACTCTTGATAGGTGACTTGCAAGATTCTAAATGAATAAAGCTTGTGTCAACTGGATATCGATTTTGGTCCAGTATTTGAATTGATGACTCAATCAGAAAGATAGTAACTATCTGATTTACTCTTACCATGCTGTCTGCTTTGAGACCTTCCGGTAATGAGAACAAGCAAGTACGGTGAATCTAATGCAACCGCGTTAGAGGATCTAATATTTTGAGCTAGAAATCCTGTCAAGGAGGTTCTTCTAAATTGAACCTACCTGATCACAGGTATAATATTTATACTGTAAAATGGTCCTCACAAAACCGGAGGTTAATGTAACTGAACTCAAGACAAATGACAAAACCATATTCGTCTATATCTGCTGTTTATCACTAACATCAATTTTCAGGTATAAGTGATGGCGTTTCAACCTCATTCCAACAAAGTCAAGATTCAAGACCTCATGCTCAATTGTTAGTTGTGTTTTTAGTAAAGTGATGGTCATTATCAATCCCGATTCTTCCGCGAAATAAATACTATCGGTATACTTGAATATTTACAATCTAACTATCGGTATACTCATATAATTTAATACCGATCTCAATGCTCCAGAAAAGGCGACAAAGACCACATGTACACATCCATAACGACGAAATAGACACATATGACTGCTCACTCCTTAACTAGAGAAAACTAAAGGTATAAACTATCTTGGGTATCAATAATGGATACCCGAATTCCTATAGATCTAAAGGCGAACCTCATATTTTTAGGGTGGAATTCTGAGGGTTTTTGTGCTAGTCATATACATTCCTATCCATGAGACGCTATTAATACTCGATTTTTATTGGTGTGTGTCATAAAAAAATTTAAATTTTGGTTAAAATTACCTTTTTATGCTATGTTTCGATATATTACCCACCAGTTTAAGGACAACGCAAATGGCAAATGAAAGAATAATTTCTAAGGCTTATTTCCCCTACACTTAAGTTGAACATTGTCCCTAATGTTCTATAGAAGTACCTATAAAAATGAATAAAGGGAAAAGAAATCAGGTAAAAGAAACTAGTACTCCCCTAGTTTGCTCAATAATGGAGAAGAAACATGCGATAACTGGTTAAATCGTCCTTTGAGAATCATCCAATGAAACTTCTTAAGAACTTACAAGCTTCTTCTCATCAAATATAACTTGTAATCAAAGACAAAGACATCTACACCAAGCGTAAGATCCATGGGATGGATATATATACAATAAGAGTTTAGGGTTTCGACTCTATTAAAACAGTAAAGATAGGATGAGAGAATTGTTAAACTCAGGGTTTTGCATGTTTATAAAAGAATTTAAACTTTCTTAAATGTTGTACAAGTTATATTTTCAAAAATACTTCAAATTTTCAAGTTTTCCTGTAACTGGCCGATTGACGCCGTAGGGATATCCTGACCCAGTCACAAGTGTCGCGTCGCATGTAAATTGTGACGCCGTCTCCACACTATGTGAAAACTTATTTTTTGTTTTTGATGAAAAATTTCATGCACTCATTCTTATAAGTTATTTTCCTGTACAAAATGCTACATAACAACCTGAGAATTAATAATTCAATCGTATGACTCGAAACTGACACGAATTAATCTAAACAATTCTTTTTAAATGTTTGAATTTGGTTTTAAAAACCGAATATTTCCCCTACACTTATTTTGTTGCAAAATACATTTGATTGCAAATAAGACAAAGTTACAAACAAACAAAGCATGATTACAAAATAATACAAACATATAAAACAAACAATAAAGAATTAAAACACAAGATACTCCTAATATGCGGGAAAAGTAAATATTGGGTTGCCTCCCAAAAAGTGCTTTTCTTTATTTACGAGTCTTGTAGCTAAACTCGAAGTCACACTGTAAGTGTCGTAGAAGTGGTCCAAGTATATGATTTCCTTTGGGCTTTCTCTTTCAGAGAGCTTCCTATTAGTTGGGATCGATTATAGGGTTTCGGTAAACTCCTCTCCGTCTAAATCGATCAGTCTAATCTTGGCATGCCATGCTCTATCTTCGTCTTTGGGTGGTTTGTCCTAGTTGATCGGGTTTTTAATTAGGTCCTCCGATTCCCACATATTACCTTTAAGGTTAATGGGTGTGGCTCCTAAAAATTATACCATCCTTCTAAACACCAAGGTATCCTTAAAAGGATTAAGCTCGACATCCCTAGCAATTTCCCATTCTTCGGGTAAATGGCAATCTAAGAAGTCCTTCCTAGCATAATAAGGGGTTTGTGCGCTGACTCCATCTGAGCAAGGCTGTGGTTTGTATGATTTCCTTTTTCTAAGCGTGGTCTAATAAGGTGCTTCCTCCTCACCTAAGTCGACTCTTTTTACTTCGAATACTGACCTAGTGATTCCTTCTCCTACCGCTATTTTGGCCAACCTACAATCTATAACTGCGTTGGCGGTAGCTAGGAATCCTCTTTCTACTAGCAGAGGGGTTTTGGGGTCCTTCTTCATATCAATCACGTAGAAATCATTTAATAGTTTTAGTTTTCCTATGTGGACTTCTACGTCTTTAAAACTTTCAACGGGGTAGGATTTGGTCCCGTTAGCTAATCTGAAAATATGGTCGGTCTCTTCCAATAGTTCGATGTTGAGCTTTTTGAAGAGGTAAAGTGGGATTATGTTTACACACGATCCTAAATCAACCAAGGTTTTAAAAGGTTCAGATTCCCCTAATCTACAAGGTAAAGTGAATAGTTAGGGGTCTTCTATCTTTGCTAGTATTTCTCCTTAGATAAATGCTGACCTATTTTTTCCTAGTTCTAAGCTTTCTACGTATTTGTCCAATATAGCGTTATAGATTGGAGCGTGAGCTAGGACTTTGAGAACTGGTAGGTTAAGATGTAAAATCATAGAATTCATCTTTAAGAGTTGGTTCGGGTCCTTCCAGTTGTTGCGTTTCGATCTCTATCTCGAGTCACAGCAGGCTTGTTTGGGAAATGGTTGCCTCCTTGGAATGTGCCTTGATAGCATTGATTGAGGTGGAGGGGTGAGATGAGCATTGGGGATCAATTTTCAGGTAAGAACGAGCAGACAAAACTAGGGAAGTACTCAGTTTTGGGTTCTTAACTGTGTCGCTAGGTATTGCTCCCGCTATACGATCGCTGATGGCCTTCAACACTGTGTCAATTTTGTTGGTCATCTCACTTTGCTATTGTTTGAAATTAGATTCAAACTTGGTCAGCCTAACATCTTGAGATGCCATAAAGTTAGATATCAATCTTTCTAGATTTGATTGATTGTTAATGCTTTAAGGATGGTTGTTGAAGGAACGGTTCGGGATGGAACCGTTGGGTTAGAACCGGTTAGGTGGGTTTGAAAAATTATTTTGAGAGTTTTGGGGTTTTATCCACCTAAGGTTTGAGTGACTTCTCCATGATGGATTATAGGTGTCACCAAGATTGTTTTGCTCGGGCTTGAAAGTGTACCACTTACCTCCCGCTTCATCGGTACGCGATGATGCGTATTCAACAAAGGCTTGTTCGGGATCTTCCAAGCAATACTGAGTGTCGTGAGGACCACTACAGATCTCACATGAGGTAGTGATTTTGTTCACTTAAGTAGGTTGTGTCGCAGCAAGATGAGCTTCCATCAAGCGTTGAACTTGATTTTCAAGCTCGATTAGACGGCGGTCGGATGTACTCGGGACATCTTGAGGCAAAGCAATTTCCTTGACCGGCTTAGCGAAATCCCTTGGGTCATTCCAACTTTCGTTGTCATACAGGGCGAGATCTTCTAATAATGCCCAGGATTCTTTGGCGTTTGGGTCACGAAGTTTACCACTGGCTGATTGGTCAATGGTTCATCTTGTGACGGGATTGACATGGTCATAAAAATTTTAGACTTAGATCCAAAGGTCGATGCCATGATGAGGGAATTTCTATCGTAAGTCCTTGAAACGAGTCCATGCTTCTGATAAAGATTCTCCATGATGTTGTTGGAACATTAGGATATCATTGCAGAGTTTTATAGTCCTTCCCAGTGGAAAGAATTGATCAAGGAAACGAGTAGTAAGATCCTCCCATGTGGTGATGGATCCTGCTGGAAGATGTTTAAGGCAATTGCTAGCTTGATCGCGAAGGGAAGATTAAAATAAACGCTGGCACATTCTTTCCCTATTTTCACCGTTAAGGTCAAGTGAGTCAATAAGTTTTAAGAAATCCTTGAGGTGTTGATTTGGATCCTCGGACCAAATTCCGTGGAATGAGCGTCCGTTTTGCACCAACCGGAATGTGTCAGATCGAAGAGGTACCACGTTGTTCCCTACGGGGAACTCAATGGTATTCTTGTAGCCCTCGTGGCTAGGTTTAAAGTAGTCTCTAAGAGTACAGATAGGATTCTCGTCTCCTATAGTGGTTAACGAGAATAGATTATGAAACAGATAACACAAAGAAAAGATAGACTATGAGAAAGCTAATATGCAGAAATTAAAGTCTCACTTTAAAGGATTCAAGCAAGTAGAACTAAGCTAAACTATGATCAAAACCTAACTATTCCTCACGCAGCGGCGCCAAAAACTTGATGCAGTCATCGTAAGGGACTTCTACAAGAAGTTTTACCACTCCCTAGGCAGAGTACCTAACCGTTGTAGTAGTAGTAGTATTGGCAAGACTTAGGGGTTGTTATCGTTCTCTAGGAGAATAGGTTGGGAGGGCTTGATCATAATCTAACAGAATTCTAGGGGTTGAGAGAAGATTATTTTTGTATTTTTATGTTTTATGAAAGCAGGTAAATCTATGGTTTGAGAGGTTGGTTTGTTTAACTACTAATTAAACTCATATCTAATCTACTGGTGATAACTTTATGATAATTGAATGTATTTACTTAATCATGCATTACTTATTAGATTTCTTCTCCTAATCTTGTTGCCTTGTCAAACTTGTGATGATATGTGTAAGTATTTCCTAGGTTATGAACAGATTACACGAACCCGTCGTCTATTTAATGTTTCGTTAGGGCAAACCACAAGTAAGGTAGTATGAACACTATTACAAGGCCCCTAAGAGTACATTAAATGCATGTGAAATAACTTAAGAGGGATTAACCATATAAAAGGGCAAGGTAGTATGAAGACTGTTACCTGATGGTATCCTTTCTACGCACTCGCGTTTCCCTAGACGTGTCTACAGCGATACAGATAAAAGCTGGTTTTCTAGAACCTAACGCGCACAATCATCAATCAAGAAGCAACAATAAAAGGATCTACAATCCGACTTTCATGCAATCATAAGCAAATACAAAAGAGGGTTTAGCCTCGCATGTTATAAAAAAAGCAAAGAGATAAATCAATCACACAACACATAGACATATTGAATAATTAATGATAAATAACCTTACTTGGATTAAAACATAGATTCAAGGTAGTTTGATAGGGTTTTGAGGCCCTAAAAATGACCTCTGAAGCTGCTACAAGAGCTATGGTTTATCTCCCTAAGTTATACCAAGTTATCCTAAAAGTTACACACTTGAAACCCTAAAATCGGTTTAATATATATATAAATACTGGTGCGACGGCGTCGCGTTGTAATCCTAACTCCGTCGCTACGTGGATGATTCTAGATCCTCATTGAGTCGGCTACGTCCTGACGCCGTCACTAAATCTCTGACGCCGTCACTAGATGGATCACGACGGCGTCGCGTTATGCCTGTGACGCCGTCTCCACGCGCTACAAGCAATACTTCTTCAAGGATTTGGTGTAGGTCCGTAATCTTGTCCGTTTCTTCTCCAAATTAGCCCAAGTCATGTGTATTCCTTCCAAATGTCATCCAAGTGCTAAAAACCTGAAAACAAATGATTAAGTACATAATCTGGGCATATTTGCATGATTTAGGGGGTTAAATAACCCTGAAATAATGTATAAAATGACACTTCATCAATTATATGATGGTAGTGTTATTGCTAAAGAACATGTTGTGATTTCTGTAAATGATGATGAAGAGACATTGATTTTGGAAGAAGAGAGTCGATCAAAGATGCTTGATAAACAAAATGATCCAATTTCAATAACACGTAAAGAATATGAAAGAATTTTTATGTGTCAAACCGCAAAAGAAATTTAGGATACTTTATTAATCACTCATCAAGGTAATAATCAAGTCAAAGCTAACAAAATAGATCTTCTTGTTCAACAATATAAACAATTTATGATTCCGGAAGAGGAGTCAATAGATAATGCATTTGCTAAATTTAACACTATTACTACTACATCTAAAAGCACGTGTTAAAGGTTTTTCTAGCAAGAATTGTGTTAGGAAAATTTATTCAGGGCATTACATTCCAAAATGGCGCGCGGAAAGTCACGGCGATTAAGAATCAAAAGAATCTAACAACCTTACCTCTTGAGCGAACTAATTGGAAACTTGAATTTATGAAGAAGTAATAATGAAAGATTCAAAACGGTCAAAGGCAAGAAAGAACAAAAGTAGATCCCATTGCAATAAAGGGTGAAAAAGGAAGTAATGATGAAGATGAGCTCAAAGCTCCGATAGTGAAGACATGTTATGGCCCTAAAGGAATTCAAGAAATTCTTCAAGAGACGAGGAAGCATTTTGTAAGACAAACCACGAGGCGATAGAAAAAAACATTCCAAGAAGAGAAATGAGGTTATGGTAAAAGTGAAAAAAATGTTATTAGATGTGGTGGGATTCCAAATCACCTCATTAGATCATGTTTTCAAAGCCTCCAAAGAACAAACGATCAAAGAGCATTTATTAAGAGGAGCATGGAGCGACATTAGAAATATGAATGTTAAAAAGACTAAAGATGGGAAACTTGTCCTGTAAGCTCAAGCCCCGATGAAAATATGCTTAGGAAATAAACTTGGAACCCGATGATGATTAAAGATAGTGGGATGCTCAAAACACATGACCGGTAAATTGAAAGTGTTCTCTTCATGACAAAGCCGGTACAACGGAGAAACGTATTTTTGGGAGCAACTTGCGCGTAAAATCATAGGCAAAGGTATGATTTCTCAAGACCCCTAATAATTGAAAATGTAGAGGCACGTATGATAACTTAACATATAACTTGGCATAGTGTAGGTCAAATTTGTATAAAAAAATGCAAAGTAATATTTACCAAACAACGGATAGCAAACATAATCAAAGTACGAAAAGGTAACAAGGTAACGGAATCAGGAAAGAATATATGTAATGAAACTAGGAAATAAACCAGAAGACAAAATATGCCTTGCAACATTAGACGAAAACTCCATACTATGGCATAGGATATTAGGTCACGCTAATATGCAACTAATTCAATCATTAGCATATAAAGAATTAGTTAGAAATCTACCCAAACTTAAATACAACCGACATTTTTGTGATGCTTGCAAAATTGGAAAGCAAGATCATGCAAGTCACAAGGCTAAAAATATAATTTCAACAACTAGATGCTTAGAACTACTTCACATGGATTTGTTTAGCCCTTCTGCCATACGAAGCTACGGAGGGAATCGTTATACCTTAGTAATCGTAGATGACTATTCTCGATTCACATGGACTAGATTTTTAGAAAATAAAACCGAAGCCTTCAAAAAATTCGAAATATTTAGCAAAATGATCCAAAACAAATTCGGATGTTCCATTGTATCAATTAGAACGGATCATGGTCAGGAATTTGATAATGAAGTACAATTCAAAAACTATTGTGATTTAAATGGGATATCTCACAATTTTTCCGCTCCTCGTACTCCACAATCTAATGGGGTAGTAGAAAGAAAAAATCGCACTCTACAAGAAATGAGTAGAACCATGTTAAATGAACAATCCATTCCTCAAAAATTTTGGTGTAATGCGGTCGATACGTCAACCTATATAATTAATAGAGTTTCCATTAGACGTTAACTAATTTAGAAAAACTCCATACATTGTTTGAGAGTAAGGAAACCAAACCTTAACTATTTTAGAGTATTCGAAGTAAATGCTTTATTCTTAATACAAAGGATTACCTCACCAAGTTCGACCCAAAGTCGTACGAAGGTGTTTTTCCTAGGTTGTATTTTTTATTGAATTTTTCGTTTTTGGTTTTAGGTCAGAGAAGTAGTAAAGGCCGGCATAATAACAACAAACAAACAATGAAAGTTGAAGAGTCGTTGAATGTAACTTTTAATGAAACTCCTCCCCCGCCTAAAACATCACCATTGGAAGATGATGAGTTAGTCGAAGAAGAAGCTATTGAGGTTAGTAAAACAAAACCCATAGGCAATGATCTTGAAGACATTTTATTAGAAAATAATCAAATTGTAAATATTAAAGAATCTAAAACTCATCCCCTAAAAAACATTATTGGTAATCTAAATCAAAGAAACTCCTTATGTCACAGGAGCTCAAGACAAAAGCAATCTCATGTGCAATATTTCAACAATAGAACATAATAATAATAAATAAGGCATTAAAATTGAAAATTGGGTAATGGCCATGCAAGAGGAAATAAATCAATTTATAACAAATGATGCTTGGGAACTAGTCCCAAATCTCATGGATATGACCATTATAGGAACAAAATGGGTATATAGAAATAAACTCGATGAAAATGGCTCGTAACTAGAAACAAAGCTAGGTTTAGACCTCTCCAAGTTATAATTAACAGAAGGAATTAATTAAGATAAACATATGCACCCGTAGCTAGACTAGAGTCCATAAGAATACTTTTAGCTTATGCTTGCCGCCACTAAACTTTAAGTTATACCAAAATGATGTTAAGATCGCAATTTCTTGACGGTTTTTATCAATGAGGAGTTTACTTGGCACAACCTCCAGGATCATTGACTTCGGCAAAACCTAATTATGTCTATAGAACTTAGAAAGCTTTTAAGGTCCTAAAACAAGCCCCAAAAGCTTGGTACTATCGATTAAAAGCTTTCTTAATAGACATGATTACTCCATAGGAATGGTAGATAACACATACTTCACAAAAAAGAAAAGACTCCAACCAATTATTGTCCAAATATGATGTTGATGACATATATTCGGATCAACTTTGTCAAGAATGTGTGATGAACTTTGCCAAAATCAAGCATAATGAGTTATGACATGAGTATGATGGGGGAACTAAATTTTTTTTAGATTACAAATAAACAATTAGATGAAGGAATACTTTTAATCAATCAAATATATTAAGGAAAATGCTTAAGAAATTTGGACTAAAAGACTCTAAGCTAAAGAAAACCCATGAACTACGATAACCAAACTCATGAAGACGAAGAAGGTGAGTCCGGTAGATAAATACCAAATATATAGGCTTGATAGGTTAGTTTAATTTTTCTTAACGGCAAGTAACCCGATTCATGTTTATTGTTTGCCTTTGTACACTCTTCAAGAGGATTCCCAAACCTCTCACCAAGAAGCGTTAAAATGTATCTTCCGATACATATAAAGGCACTACGCATTTATGGATAATGGTATCCTAAGGATCCGGCATAGAAACAATAGTGATGCGGATTCGGATCATGCGGGAGATTACGTAGATCGCAAGAGCACTAGTGGTGTTTGCACGTTTATGGGATGTTGCCTAACATCTTGGTTTTTGAAGAAGCAAACCGCTCTTGCCATCTCCACAACCGAAGCGGAATATGTAAGCGCCGGAAAGGCATGTCAACAAGCCCTATGGATGAAACAAGCTCTCGTAGACTATGGCGTTAGGTTAGACGACATTCCAATAATGTGTGATAACAAAGGGGCTATAGACTTAAGTAAGAATCCCGTTCAACACTCACGAACAAAACACATTGAGATTCACCATCACTTTCTTCGCGATAATATTCAAAAAGGGAATATCTCTATAGAAAAGGTCTCATCAGAAGACAACATAGCCGATATTCTAACTAAACCACTTAAACGTGAGCCATTTAACTACTTACGTCTAGGTCTAGGAATGATGGAACAAATTGATTAAGTTTTCGGCATAATAAAGAAATGATAATCATCAAAGAACTATTTGTCAAAAATCTAAGAATTTTTTTTCTCAACAGGTGGCGGCCCCCTTAATTCATAAAGGGCGGCCCCCTTAATTTTAAGGGGACTGACCAGACTTTAAGGGGACCACCCACCTGACTGACTAATTTTATTTTTCTTTTCTCTCTGTGTCTAGGTTTCTATTTTACACAAAAATAAAAGATTAGGAAAAGTATATAAGCAAACTTTTACAAATTCTTCTATCTAAATGCATATCTCATTATACATATATACAATAGTCCCAATCTATTATTTTCTAAAAAGTCTTTCTCACAACTAGGAGCACATAAAAATCAATTTTCATATATTATGAGATATCTAAAAATATTTTCACCATATTCATAAGTGTTCACTTACTTGTTGTCAAAAGTATATAATCCAATATATAATATTCGACAATCTTGGTTAAGAAAAATTAAATCAAGGGAGCATTGTGGTATTATTATCGTAGGATTTGCATGTCTTAGTGTCGACATATCGCTGCTCCACATTTGCGCACATTAGGCACACACTAGTACTTGGCACAAAGTGTGGTTCGTTTTTAACTTAAGACTTCTTGTCAAAAAATTTCTTTGTGCATAATATCTAGATACTATTTTAATATGCCTTCACTCTTTTGTGTCTTCATTTCGAATAATGTTTATGTGAAATAGAATATCCTACAACTTGTCATATATATGTAGAATGTTGAATGCTTAATTGCTATGTGCTAAAAAATCTTAATTGCCATAAAAGGATGGACTTGCTGCAAATTAACCACCAAAACAAAAACCCTCACACAAAATTTTGAGAAAAATTGATTTTTGGGAAATCTGGGAAATAGCAGCAGGCGGCCCCCTTAATTCATAAAGGGCGGTCCCCTTATCTTTAAGGGGACCGACCCCTAATTAAGGGGACCGGCCTAGGCAGTCACGGGTAAAACAATATTTTCATCCCTTTTTGACCAAATACCCTCTAGACTTAGCTACTGTTTCCCTAAATTCACAAACATTTCTTGGATTTGATCCTTTAAATGTTCATTCTTCCTAATTTAAACCTTTCCTCCACTATAAATACATCTCAACCATCATCATCACAATCCCAACCTCACCAATGACATCACAAACAAAGCACACATCCAAACCATCAAGGGTAGCCAAAATGAGTGTGAAACCCATTTGAAGGAAGAAACTAAACCCTTGTAACACATCCAATGAGCCAAAGTAAGAACACCTACACCAATGCCAAAAGCACTTCACACCTCAACATGGAAGCATCTCAAAAAACAATCACACCAATCAAGCATTAACCAAATCCTACATTAAAGGACACCTCCCACATCATCACAAGTTGTTTCACACCTCCATTTCCATCTCCCAACCCAACATTCATATGTAACTACACAAAGCTCACCTCAGAAGTGACAAACTAAACTCAATACACACCACCATCTATCTCCAAGTAGAAAGCCTAGTTGATGACATTAATCAACTACAGAACCAATCAAACCTCTTAGCATGCTCATCTCTTAACAACCAAAACAACATTTCCTCATCACCTAACTCTCCAAACTACCACACACCATCACATAACCAAGTCTGAAACCCATGTTGGGTATTGCCCTTGTTGCATCTTTACCCAAAAAACAATTCCTTGAATGTAAGATGATGAAATCGATTGGATTGAATTCCGGTCCTCACTCGACCACATCCACCACCTAGATTCAAAAGATTACCCTCCCACAACCGCCTCCGCTCTAAACTCACCAACAACAACCAACAAATCTCATAAAATGCCTACACATAATCGTCAAAACCCTTAGGTCGCAAAGCAAGTCAAAAAAACCCTATGTCATATTTAGGATTTATTTTATGATATTACTATGTCTACTAAAGCATATTTACTTTTTCTTTATATGTATGCTTGTACGTAGATCACACACATGTCCTAAAATGAATGAAGTATCTTTTGCTTTGATGTTTGCTTGCAACTTGTCATATTTTTTTCTTCTTCTTGCTACTGTTTATAAATATTGTTGTATTGTCTAACTCGATTCCTTGGTGTCCTCGAACGAGGGGGAGCACACATCAAGGGGGAGCATTTATTCCGTCGATTTTACCAGCAATTCTCGACGATGCCTTTTTGATTCTACAAAAAGGGAGAGAAATGACATAAAACTCACCAAATAATTGTTTAAAAATAATTTTGCATTTAATGAGTTTAAATTTTATAATCATCAAAAATGGGGAGATTGTTGATAGAAATAATGCCTAAAAATATTATTAATATTTTTCACATCTTTACGTTTTGATAATCACAAAATATAAAAAGTTCACTGTAAAAATAAACGAAAACAAGTAAGTAGTGTAAACTTTCATTACGAAAATTATATCACTTAAAGGTATGAAAAATAAATGCTTTAATGCATTTATGATCAAAAGGAAATTTTTATTCAACCTCATACTTTTATAAAATGTTGTAAACATTTTTATAAACATTACAAACACTTTAAAACCTTAAATTACAAATCGGAACACAATTCAACCCACCTTTCTAGTTTTTCCACATGTATGGAATAATGATTAATAACCTTACTTGAATTAAAACATGGATTCAAGGTAGTTCAATAAGGTTTTGAGGCCCTAAAAACGACCTATGAAGCTGCTACAAGAGCTAGGGTTCGTCTCCCTAAGTTATACAAAGTTATCCCAAAAGTTACACACTTGAAACCCTAAAATCGGTTTAATATATATAGAGATATCGCTGCGACGGCGTCGCGTTGTAATCCTGACGCCGTCGCTACGTGGATGATTCTAGATCCTCATTGAGTCGGCTACGTCCTGACGCCGTCACTAAATCTCTGACGCCGTCACCAGAATGGATTATTACGACGGCGTCCGCTTTATCATGCCTGTACCCGTCTCCACGCGCCTATAAGCAATATTTCATCAAACTATAGATTGGGTCGAAAGTTCGTTCGTTTCTTCTCCAAATGAGCCCAAGTCACGTGTATTCCCTCCAAATGCCATCCAAGTGCTAAAAACCTGAAAACAAATGATTAAGCACATAATCTGGGCATATTTGCATGATTTAGGGGGTTAAATGACCCCGAAATAGTGTATAAAATGACACCTCATCAAATACCCCTACACTTGGGATTTTGGCTTTTCTACCTAGACAATAGCAATATGAGGGTCATTTAACTTACTCTTTAAAAGTATTTTACAACACAACCTTCTAGACCTCGTAATTAAAAGCACGGAATACATACTAGCACCTCACATAATTTTTGGGATTCACTCTTTCTCTTCGGGTGTATAAAAAAATATAACATAATAGGGAAATGAATAATCAACACTCATTACATTTCCATAGCATATAAATTAACCATAGGCCTGTAAAGGATCAAACTCTACCGCTAGCGCAAGCATTATACCATTACTATCTAAGAGGTCTTTAAAAGGGTTTGTGGGATGTAGGTGTAATATAACATTAATGGAAACAGAATAGAATGGATCTATTTTGGGTGGCTTTGGGTGAATTGGAGTGGAAGGATTTAGCATAAATTATTTATACGAATATCGATGGTTTGGATTTGTCTAAGCCAAGACTCGACGAAGATATACAGACTCTACACAACTCTACATCAAACTCTTTCTTTTCTTTTCTTTGACTCTAACATAAACATAAACATAACAAATGGCACCCCGTACATTTTTTTCACTTCTTTTTTTTATAAACATTTTTTTCGTAACACTTTTTCCCAACCATTCCTTAAACAATATAATACATCATGCGAGGTTTTTAGATACACCCCTACACTTAGAACTTTTACATACTTCGATTATTTATAATCTAACTAATGACCCTATTTGAGGTGTGATCAAAATAACATGGAGAATCATCTAACAAAGATATGGTGGGTATTAATTGTAACTTTTCGTTCCCCATTCTTCCGCGAATAAATACTACCATGAATCCTAATAGTCCTCAAAACTGAATTTACAAGGAAAGAACTTAACACCTGTCCTCAAATAAATTAACTTGGTTAAAACAATAATTATACTAAAGGTGAGTACGTACAAGGTATGCAAAGGCGATTTGGTTTCACGATTTATTAAGGTGAATAATCTCTTCATTAAAAGTCCCGGCTTTTAACCCAGAAAATTATTGAGAACCTTGAAAAAGGATAGGCTACGGCGGTTGTACTAAGGTGTACCTGCACAAAATGTGATGCATGGCAAGGTGTGGGATAGTTTATTATTAATCGTTGTTACCATCATAACAAATACAAGTTAAAACATTGGTTAATCCTAATGCCTCGTATCAAGCAATCCTAATACGCACTATTCGTCTCGGGATGCAACACAAAAACAAGTTCAGAATTTAATATAACTAACGGCACACTCCATATAATTTTAATACCGATCTCAATGCTCCAAAAAAGGGCAACAAAGACCACACATACACATCCATCAGACGGAATTAGACATATATGTACTGGTTTACTCCTTAACTCTAGAAAGCTAAAGGAATAAACTAATCTTGGGTATCAATAATGGATACCCAAATTCCTATAGATCTAAAGGCAAACCTCACATTTTTGGGGTGAAATTCTGAGGGTTTTTGTGCTAGTCATATACATTCATATCTATGAGACGCTATTAATACTTGGTTGTCGTCGGTATGTGTCATAAAAAATTATAAATTTGGGTCAAAATTACCTTTTTATGCTCTGTTTCGATATATTACCCATCATTTTAAGGACAAAGCAAATGGAAAATGAAAGAATAGTTTCTAAGGCTTATTTTCCCCCTACACTTAAGTTGAACATTGTCCCCAATGTTCTATAGAAGTACCCGTAAAAACAAATAAAAGGAAAAGAAAACAAGGAAAAGAAACTAGTACTCACCTGGTTTGCTCAATAATGGAGAAGAAACATGCGATAACTGGTTAAATCGTCCTCTAAGAATCATCCAATGAAACCTCCTAAGAACTTTCAAGCTTCTTCTCATCAAATATAACCTGTAATCAAAGACAAAGACAACTACACCAAGCATAAAATGTGCGACATAATAATATACAGTGTGAAATTAAGGTTGACTCTATAAAGCATTAAAGATAGGATGAGAGAATTGTTAAACTCATGGTTTTGCAGGTTTATAAAAGAATTACAACTTTCTTAAGTATTGTATAAGTTATATTTTAAAAAATACTTACAATTTTCGAGTTTTCCTGTAACTGGACGATTGACGCCGTCAGGAAGATCCTGACCCTGTCATAACTGTCATGGTGACGGCGTCGCGTGTAACTCGTGACGTCGTCTCCACACTCTGTGAAAACTCATTTATCATTTTTGATGAAAAATTTCCTGCACTCATTTTTATAAGTTATTTTCCTGTACAAAATGCTGCATAACAACCTGAGAATTAACAATTCAATCATATGACTTGAAACTGACGCGAATTAATCTAAATAATTTATTTTAAATGTTTGAATTTGGTTCTAGAAACCGGATATTTCCCCTACACTTATTTTGTTGCAAAATACCTTTGATTGCAAATAAGACGAAGTGACAAACAAACAAAGCATGATTACAAAATAATTCAAACATAATAAAACAAACAGTAAAGAATTAAAACACAAGACACTCCTAATATGCGGGAAAAGTAAATATTAGGTTGCCTCCCAAAAAGTGCTTTTCTTTATTTACGAGTCTTGTAGCTAGACTCGAAGTCACACGTCCTTACGTAACTTCTCCATCGTCCCCCTTTGTGCAAACGACCTCGGTGTCAGATGATTGAGGAAACCAATCCGAGCGATTCGAAGAATGAATTGAATTTGAGGACTTTTTCGGTGATGAATGCAACGGACGAATTGGGCGGTGTGGAGGGGTTGACATGGATATTTTCTGGGTTGTTCTTTTCTTTTTCCTCATTCTCTTTTTATTGTCAAAAGATAAGAAACATCGTCTAAAGCTAATGTTAACTATCTAGGAGACGATGTGATTGTTAGATGGGCCGGTTTAAAAGTGAACTATTTAAATTAATCTACCAAAGACATCAGGAAGAATTTTAGCAACCCGATAATTTGTATTCAATCCTTTACAATGTAATTCTTGCTTGTCAACTTACTCACAAGAACTTTATAGCGTAATTCACTACAACAAAATGGGGGTTTAGGGTCGACATTTTCGACCCTAAACTACAAAGCTAGCCGACC